>JANUWF010002509.1:0-88744 GCA_026120185.1 Voacanga thouarsii
TGGTTTCCAAAGGTGCTTCCCCACTCTGAGGGCTCCCCCACCGTACTTGTTATGGGATCATAGAAGAGATAAATTGGAGAATATGCCTTAATTAGTAATCCTAAAACAGATTCTATGCCCCAGGGCACCAGGCTTGCTTTATAGTATCACTCTTTTAAGGTTACAAACTGCCAACTCATGAGGACCCCAAATTATTCAGTAATTTATATATAAATATCACAAAAGTATATATAGTGATCATAAATTTCTATAAACGAAACTCGTAAAAAAAAAGGTATAAAAACAAATAAAAATTACACAAAAACTAAACACTTCAAAATTGACCTTCTTCACCAAGGAACTTGGCCAAAACTCCATGCTCCCCTAAGGTCTTCAATGGTCAGTTAAGACTTGCATAGATTAATTTATATTTTTGTGATTTTTTATTAATTAACCGTGATAATTCAAGTAGCTCATTCTCTTATCTAGATAGTCGGACATCTTCTAAAATTGTTACGCACAAATTGTAAGAATTCGTCATATACGAAGCAAGTTTCACTCAATACGTACCTAAAAATTAACGGTTGCGAGTTTCTCTTATTTTACAAATATTCATATAAAAATGGAACAAGATATATTTATTACGTTATTACATATAAACACAATGTTAGTGGCTATAATGTCATAGAAAATAAAATAAAACTATATAAAATTCTTGAAATGTATAAATCATGCGAGGAAATCTATATTTAATTGATCTTACTAGTAAATTTTCGTTAAGATTCCAAGCTACAATGCTTTGCATTTATATTTAATTGTTTTGAAACTTTAGTGTCATTAGTGATTATGTTAGCTCTTTCTCGAGGACTCAAGATGAATTGGTATATGTCAATTGCTAAATGCTAAAACTATGATAATCTTCCACAGAAGCATCCAATTCGTAATGGATAGATTTTTCTTTTAATATTGATAGTAAAAAATACTTGTGGTATGCTTTTAAAATTTTTATTTATACACTTAAATATATTACATAAATTAAAAAAAATCATTTAGATATAATACATTTTGATGTTCATTAGATACTATTGGTCGACCAAAACTTTAGTCGATCAATCAATTGGGATGTAATTACAGGCTAAGGTTCTAAATTTATTGTGGTAGGTTAAAGGAGAATTAAATCTTCTTTATATATGAACGAATGAAACTCAAGAATTAAGATAAAATCGATCCTCTATAAACAATAAACTCTAATTGATATTTTCAAGAGTAGAAGCAAATTCCTATAACTGAGGAAGTTATTTTTGGATAATGAAAACATTTACGAACAGAACCAAAGTACAATTGAAAGTAAGAAAATTTAAACTAAAACTCTAAAAAGATAATAAAATAAACGAAATGCTTGTAAACTTTTTAAATATCATATTAGTTTTTTTTTTTAAAATTCCTCCTTGATGACTTTAAAGGATTTAATAATTTCATATTCACCACTTTCACTGTTTATGATTGTCTTATTATCCTGATACTTATGGCAAATATATTAGAAAAAATGAACATTTGAATCGGTCAAAACTCTAGAAGCATTTTTCGAATTTCAAGCACCATCCTTAGAGATGTTTTCCCGCTTAAACCAGGGATTCGGTTCGACTCGGCCCGACTCGACCCGATTGAGTCAAAGATTTTTCGATTTAAGTAGAGACGAGATTGGGGACAGGCTTCATTCCTCGACTCAACAACCGAGGGCGAGTCGGAGATTGCATCATCCCCGCTCCCAACTCGCTCTCTATATATTTTTATGTTATATGTATTATATGAATTATATATATTATATAACTATATTATATATGTATATATAAGTAGATTATATAAATATATATACATACATGAATTATATATATGTTATATATGTATATATACTATATATATATTATATATCAATATATATATTATATAAATTATAGGTAGATTATATATATATATATATATAATAAAATAAAAAAGAAAAGAAGAGGAAAAAAGGAAAAAAATTATAAATGATAAATTATTAATTATACTCTTACTAATTTAATGATATGATAAATACGTGAACTATTAGAAATCATCACAAAAATTTTAAATAAAAATATATTAAAGGTCAAAAAAATTTATAAATATTTTTGAACCCCAATGGGCCCTTGCTTTCCTGCTCGGTCAGAACTAAGAATTGTTTTATTCCCAACGGATCGAAGATGAGAAAATACAGACATATATAGGGATAAAATCGAAATTTTTAATCCCCAATCCGACCCTGCCATTCCTAACTGTCCTACTCAAACTTAACTTCTTGAAGATCTAAGTATGCTTGCTAGCTAATTCATCCATTCAATTGGCAAACTGTCTTTTTGATCAGCTAATTGAGTCATCCAACAATTCTAATTATTTGCTGTCCAACTATTTGACTGGTCATTTTACTTGTCAAAGATACATATCTTTTTATCTCTTTTATAATAGTATAAGAATATATATATATATATATATATATATATATATATATATATTACTTATAACAAAATTTACTTTAAAAAAATAAATTGTAAGATTGAAATGTAAACAGAAAATTCTATTTTAGTTTATTTATCAAATAAGTGCATGTTTAATATACTCATTTCCAAGAACCAAATAATTTTTTTAAAAAAAAATTAAAGGAAAACAAGGTAAATTTAAAGGAAAGGATGAAGAAATAGTATTCTCTCCATTCTTATCAAATTAACCTATTTATTATTTTAAATATTTTTAAAATTTTGATATTTTTCTTTAATTTTTTTACTTTTTAATATATTATATATTGTGAAATAATTAATATTTAAATTTAATATAAAATTTCATAAAAATATATTTTTATTTTTATTTTTAAATAAAAATTTCATAATTCCTGTCAATTTAATTGAGAAAAGACAGAATATGTAGTGAGGTCAATGGTGGTGTCAGAGTTGATCTCATGTCGTACTTAAAGACAACAACTACTCCATTAAAGGCCGCTAAGGAGATGGAATCAAAATCTCTGTCCCCCTATCACTGTTTCCCTGTAAAATATCTTTCTCTGGGGGCGTCGCTCCCAATCAAAGCGTTACTAATCTTATTTTAGAACAAATCTTAAGAATTATTAATCCCCAAAGCTTCGTTCTTTATGTTGGCAGTTCAGTGAAATTTTGAAGCATAAATGACAATGGACAATCTTAGCTTTCACAAATCTTGGAAGTTTCTGCTTCAACATGTTTGCAAATATTGAAGGTTTTTTTTTTTTTTTGCCGCATGCATTTATGGACCCTTATTAGAGGAGTTTGAATCAAGAAAAAGAATCTAACAGCGCAATGCAAATTGGGCTTTTATTGTACTCGATTATAATAATAAGAATGATGATCTCCATCTTTTACACAAATTTAGGTGCAATATAATCGATGAACAACTGGACTCTCTTACTGCTGGTAAGAACTGCAAACCAAGAAAATTGACTCTATATTATAGGTGAAGAAAGAAGACTATTTGCATGCTGCAACAAATTGGGCAGAGATTTCAAGGGCATTTGCGAGCGTTATTGCGGGTTTTGAGGTTGAAGTAGCAAGGGCAGGTTTCATAATTGCCATAAGTTCCTGCAGGGACACATTGGCACTTGAAACAGCAAGCTCCACAAGCCCTATTGCAAAGATTAGGCCTTTTGGTCTTTGAGCATCTCGTAGCACAAGCATCTCCACAATCTGAAATTTGGAGCTCTCTGTAAATACTTGGCCCATGAAAAGATGTAACTAAAAAGAAGCAAAGAAAGGATAACTTGCCAACATACTTATTTTCTGGGGTAGAGGGCTAGGACCTGGACTTGGACTTGGGTTGTTCACCTGCCATGATCCATTCAGAGAACAGATTACTCAAAGCAACTATGTGCAAGAAAAGTTCATTCCTGGTTGAGTCTCAGTGTGCATTTGTGTGTGCAATGTGGTGCAAAGTTGTAAAGGAAAATGTACCATTTGATCGGCCTCGATGAGATGGAGAAACAGAAGACAGAGAAACAGAGCAGTAATTGCCTTGAGAAACGCCATGGTTTACAAACACAAAAGAAAGAAACCAAGCGATGTATGAGAAGGGAAGTGTTGAAGAAATCTTGGGTGTGGAATGGGGTTAAGAGTGTGAAGTATATATAGCAGAGAAGTGGCAAGTTGGGGTAGGCTTAATCAAGGGCAGGCCATCCCAGTTAGAATAGTAAAGGTAGCAACCTAGCTACCACACCACTGTACTAACCAGTGAGGAGGCAAAGCAGGAAAGTGCTAAGAAGAGGGTAGCTGTGGAATACAACCTGGAAAATGGAAATGATACTGATATCTTCCAATTAAATTAAAGCCTTTATATTGAGGTTAGGAGCCCAGAACATTGATGGACTGCACATAAAATCATGATAATTTTCTCTAAGAGTCAGATGCACTTGGGCAATGATGCAGTGATTTATAGGAAAATCAGTGATTTAAATTTTTTTATTATTTTTTAAAACAAAAAATACATAAAATTCAAATTACGTTATAAATAAACAATTTATCACAAAACTCAAATACATATTCAACACACACACACACACACACTCTCTCTCTATCCCACTTCCAGCCCTGCGTCATGGTTGCATGTTTCCAGCTGGAATATTTTTTTTTTTATTGCTTATTATTGTGAGATTCTACTTTGTTCCTTAGTGTCCTTTCCCCTCGAAGGCTTTTATATATCTGAACATGATCATATTTTTTAATTTTTTTTACTTCTTGGATTTCATTCCCTTCTTGTCTTAGAAGAAAAAATTTAAGGATCAGTACAGTTGCAATGGTCTTTGCCATATTCTTACTAATAAATAATATATTTAGAAAGAAAAAAAAAATCAAACGAGTGTATAATAGTACTTAATCTTCAACAGTAAAGAAAATATTTAAATAAATTTGATCTTTACAAATCATTGAATTAAAAACTTTTACTGTATATATTATAAATTATATTTTCTATGGTCATATAATTTTTTAATAAAATTTTATTTTTTTATTTTTTTCGTTTTAAAATATTTATTTATAATTTTTTTTATTTTATTTCAAAATACTTGTTCATATATATTTTTTACAACTAATGATTAGTTTCTTCCTATTATACCTGAATTTATTCTAAATTAACCACATAACTTTTCAAAACTCTTCTTTCTTTTTATTTCTTAAAATTTTTACTAATCAATAATAACTATAATATTTTTAAAATAAATAAAATAAAATTTTAAAAAAATTAATAAATAAGTATTTTAAAACGAAAATAGTATATAAATATTTTTCCAAAACGAAATACTGCAAAATGTGAATAAATGCGTGCATTTAACTTGTTTATGAAAATTTATTGCATCGTCCCTGCAAATTCAAGGACATGCAGCTAATCAGGAAGGTTCAAGTTCAGGTTCAGGTTCCCACATTAATTTCTTTTTCTTTTTTGCTTTGACCATGGATTTTGTAGCCTTCCTATCAGTTTCTCTCTTTGAAAGGGCAGACGATGGATTCAATGGGCTCAACTCAAAATTGGACCCTTGACACTTGAAAAACTTGGTGAAATCTTCATTTTCTTTACTTTCCATTATTATTTAAATGTATTATATGAATTAAAACTCGAATATTTTTGGAATAATTTAAATTTGAGTTTGACTCTCAACTTTAAGTTCAAGTCTAATTCACTAGTGATTATTTGGTTTAGAGTTCCTCTTTTTAAAATTTTTTAATTGAGAAAAAAAATAGATTCCACCACCCCCACCCCCCCAATAAAAAAAGGCCCAACTAAGTAACGAATCATCCTAATGGAGTTTGGAGCGAAGCCCAAGCCCATATATGAAACCATAAAGCCCATGAGCATAACGAGGTAGGTTCTTCTTAAAGCTTTTAATGTTAATTCGACCTATCGTCATAAAAACCACAGAGTAGGCTCCTTTTGGGTCAGCATTTAGGGGTAAAGGGAGATCGGTGTGTTGCCCTTACAAACTAGTTTGATACTTTTGTGTTGGATAAAAGGACGTGAAATAAAATATGTCAAACAGATAATTTTTATTTATTATTTTACGATTTTTCAAAAGTTTACTAAATACTTTCAAATTTCCATAATATATATTTCTTATTTTTTTTCTTTATTTAATTTTAAAATTGATGTGTCAATATAATAGATAACCACTCTCGCTTTCATGTAAAAGCAACTCTACATATTTTTTTTTTCTTATTAACTCATGGTATTGATTTTTCTATCAATAATCATAGGTGATGGTAAAGGGTAATTAATTAGTAATGATAATAGTAAAAAGTATAATATACCATTGCAATGAGGGTTGTTAATTGGGCTTTGTGAGTTGAGCTTGGTCAAGCTCGAGTTCGGTCCAAATTAAAAATGAGTAGCTCAGCTTGGGTTCAATCTGCGCATAACTTACATACACCAAGTCTGAGCTTAGCTCATATTAAATTATGAGTTTCGAATCGGTTCAAATTTTTTTATTTAAAAAGTTAGATTATTATTTTATTACAAATCATCTAAAACAAAAAAAGTATAAGCATATTCTTTAATCAACCCTAATAAAAATAATAAAACTATTCAAAAGATATATAATTAACAAATAAAATTATTTTTTCTACAAAGTTAATAAAATATTGAAGTGTTTCTTATATAATGAGTGACAAAATGTACAAATAACATAACAACAAAATTCAGAAATCAAAATCTTAGATAGAGAGTGGGGATTTTTATATATTTTGAGAAAATTTTAAGTTTATAAAATATAAAATTATTATAATAAATATATTTTATATAAAATATGAGCAAACCGAACTTTGGTGAATTGAGCTCAGTCAGGTCTAAGTTCGGTCTAAAAAATTAAGTCAGAATCCAACTCAATTTGAGCTCACTTAAAATTCAACTTGAACAATTGCAGGCCTAAGAAGCTGAGTTACCCGTTGACAGGCTAATTGCAACTAAAAGATCGGGGCGGGGGGGGGGCGGCGGGGAAGGGGGATGAATACCAGGATAAAACTCCTCATCAACTCTAAATCATAAAATTTTATTCAAATTCCTCTTTAAATGCAAGTAGAATAAAAAGGGATAAGTACGGGAGTATGCAGTAGAGGAAGAAACACAAAATTCAATTGTAAAAGAGTACTTTCTCCGTTTTAAAATATTTATTCATAAAATTTTTTGTATAAAAATTATGGATGTTAAAAATAATATAACAATTTAGATAAAAGTTCATATTTTGCCAATATTAAAAATACGATAGTTATTGATTGGTAAAAATTCTCAAAAAATAAAAAGAATTTTTTTTTAAAAAAGTTGTGTAAATTGACTTAGAATAAATAAGGGTAAAATAAGAAGAAACTAATAATTAATTCTAAAAATATGTATATGAATAAATATTTTAAAACAAAATAAAAAAGTTTTATAAATAAATATTTTGAAATGAAGAAAGTATAAAAATAAAATTAAAGTTATTATTTTGACTTGAGAGGGGTGGTTTTCATGTAAAAAAAAAAATGACTTAAATTTCTATTTTGTCCTCAAATTTATACTATTTTTTTACAATTACATTTTTGAATTACATTTTGCATATGCCTTGCACGTTTAAATTTGTAAAATTGAGTACAATCTTACCCTGATTCTAACCTGTAAATAACACTGCTAAGTGCTAATAAACGCTGACATAGACAGAAAATGCTGATATGGCAAATACTTTTTTAGATCCATTATTAAAAAAAACTCAATTAATTTTTTATTTTTTTCCTTTTTAGATCCACTGTCCCCATCTGGATTGGCTCATTAGGATCATTCTTCTTCATCATCTTCTTTCTTCTACTATACATATCTATATCATTATCATATATTATATACAGATATTTACATATTTGTTTGTATGATTTTCCATGACATATATACCAAAGTTTCTATCTTGAATGGGTAAAGAGAAAGGTTTAATGAAGTTCCTTTGTTAAGACTCTTTTATAGATTAGTTACTGTAAATTAAATTCTTGTAATCCCTTCGTAGCTGAAGTTTTATCTATTTTTCATTTTGTTAGCTAGCTCTACAAGATCAGGTTTTAATTGAAGATTTGCGAGACTTTTCTGGGGTATCGATCTGTATTTGTTTGAGATCATCACTTCGTTTTGCTTTATTTTGTGAAGTGCTTTGCTATCTTGTTTGAAATTTTGGATCTATGAGAATCTGTTCATATATCTGCCATGGAAACAGTACTGCTACAATATTCTTCCCCAGATCAGCCAATCTCACTCTACAAAGGGCAAATCAGAACTCCCACCAAGAAAGGTATAAATCGCTCTTTCATTTCAAGGCCTGCTGAGAATTTTGCTCCATTATGAGGATTTTGCTCCATTAGTCGCTGATATATCCCGTCTTCAGCTTCTGTTCTTGCTTGTGCGACCGTGCGACCTTCTGTTCTGTTCGCAATTGTCGTGCGAACTTGGTGTTAACGAACCAGGGTACCTACGAGCACAGACATGCAACTCAACTGAATTGAACAAACACCGCTTATACCCGACCAGGGCTCTAACAATTGCAATTATCAAATATCAACAATGCCGGCAAGGCCACACAATCCAAACGTAATATAACTAGACAGAATTCACACTTAATAAACAAATCAATAGTATACATGATTGACTTGCTCGCGGTTCTACCAGAACGTACCTAGCGCTAGCACTCCTCTGGACAAGTTGCGCCGCAACGTACTGTACTGCTGACCGAATCATCAGTCTAATACTGGTTTGCCTTCAAGAAGCTATTCGCCCCACTCCAGTGCGATGGGTACAACGACTCTTCTTGCAGGATAAGACGGTCTCAGATCACTGTTGACGCACACCAACTGTGATCACCTCGAAAATCCCCTCAGTTCACCGGTCCCAATAAGGCAAAAATTATGGATCGCGGAGAGAGAACCGAAGCGGCGAATTTTCTCGCAGGAAGCAAAAAAGCACGAAAAGGGGTTAACCCTAATGGCAGCTCTATTCCCCCTTTTAATGTTGCCTTAGGAAAATTAAAACCCAATTCGGATTAGGAAGCCCTAATTCCCTTACCAGATTTTATGTTTCCTATTCCTTTTCAAGTTAGAGTTAATTAATTGGGCCAAATAAAAATAGAGGATCGTGAAAACATGGCCCAAGCCCAACTTTAACAACATTTAATTATGAATTATCACCATGAAAATGGCTTCTACCACAATCAAAACAATCTCTAACATGTCAAGAACAATTCCCATTAATTGTTTTAGGCTAATTAATCATGAGTTAAAAATTATTAACTCCCAAAGTTGCCATTTTCAACACTTGGCGCGACCTGCAAAGCCACCATGTGCTGCCGTGCGATTTTGCCCATTTGAATCTTTTCACAGTGCCGACTGCACCACTGCAATCTCCGAATCCTTTCACTGTGCCAACTTCATCCTGCGCCGATTTCACAGTGCCGACTTCGTCAAGCCATCTGCCGAAGGACTTCATCTTGCGCCCATTTTTCTTTGGACGGTAATCTATGTTGTGGCCAACCTTAACTGTGCTTGCCCCCAAACATTTATTAAAGACTCTTACTTGTATTCTACTTTTTCCCCGCTGTGTTCATGAATTTGTGTATTATGTTCATATGCTTATGCATTCTGTTCATGTCTTTTTGTGGCAATTCATGTGGTTGTGTTGGCCGTGATAATTTGTAAAATATTAATGTCTTCTGGCCGCATGTTTATATATTTTGTATGTGCGGTTCATGTGTTTGTGTATTGTGTTTATATATTCTTTGTTGTATTTATGTATTATTATATTGTATTCACATGCTTATGCAGTATGTTTATGCCTTTGTTATGTTCTATCTATGGATATTGGTTAGTTTCTTGCATATTTCTTTTCCATTTTAGTCAAGTTGCCTAATGTTATTACAGTTCCTCCTAGTTCTTTTTCCATTGGCCTCTACATTAATTGGTAATTTTTTTTTAAAAAAAATCTTATAAATTTTAGTAATTCCAATAATACAATTATTTTGGTTTTTTTTATCTTGTCAAATTTCATAGAACACAATCTCGAAAACTCACTAACTATGAGATTACTTTTTACCATTCTCCTTAGTATAGCTTATGCAAAAAATTGTTATGTAAAACTCCAAATAAATAATAGTATTTGGATAGTTAAAAACATAAGTGTTTTTAAAATAATTCACATGCTATATTCACAAAATTATTTATAATGTACAATAATTTAGTATAGCAAATTATATACATGTTAAGACATTTATATGCAAAATTAAAGTGGAGCACGATTTGCAAATTTTGAGAATGGCAAAAGTAGAGTCAAAGTAAAAGTAATTGGAGATTGCTTGGGCAGGATTTGCAAAATTTGAGAGTGGAAAAAGTAGAAGAGAAGTACGAGTCTTTGGAGATTGTAGCAAAGGCCACGTTTGATGTTATTGATTGCTTCTCCCCTTATTAATTTATTGGCAGCAGATATTAAATCAATTTCTGTTTGTTAGTTATCAATGTGAATGTTTGTTGTTTACTATCCTAACTAAAGACACTAAATTTTCAGCATTTTCAGTTTGTCAGTTGGAAAAGATTTCACTTGACAATTTTATTCAATGGAAATAAAATTTATACTACTGGCATATAAACATTCTTATATTTGATTGTATTAACTTAATTCAAATAGGAACAATGCATCACATGCACATAGATATTCACCTCGGCCTTCTTGTAGACGGTTTATTATATGTACAGTCGAGTCATCATTCTTCTTTAGTATGGTCTGGAGATCAGTATACTTGTGAGATTCCATTGATATTTAGACGATACGATTCCATATTCTGGGATCATACTCCCCTTTCTGATAGAGTATCAGAAGTAGTGGATAGAGTTAGTTTTGGTGGAGTTAAACGAGTTAGACATATTCAAGTTGATCATGCTCTCATTACTACATTGGTAGAGCGATGCGCGACAAGAGACCCATACGTTTCATCTCCCGTTAGGAGAGGCTATCGTGACACCTGAGGATGTAGCGTTATTATGGGGCCTTAGGGTAGATGGGGATCCAGTAATAGGGCGTCCTATGCACTATAGTAAATTAGATTGGATTAACCTTTGTGATAGACTGCTTGGCTTCAGACCAAGGGCCGAGGACATACAGAGAAATAGGATTAAAAAATGCCCTATTGAGGCATTCTTGGAGATACCTTTGTCAGAGGATGCGACCGATATTAGTGTCATGCAGTGTGCTCGTTGTCTTATCTTCATATAGATCAGGGGGCTACTTTTTTCGGATAAGTCAGGGAACTTACTTCACTTGAGATATTTACCTATCCTAGAGGATTTGGAGACATGTGGTACGCTTAGCTGGGATAGTGGTGTTCTAGCATACCTATATAGATGTTTGTGTCAAGTTGCTATTGAGTTGGCATAGGAGATTTGTAACCCGATGGTCTTACTTCAAGTACGATTTTGATTTGTGTTTAATTTTTCTCATATATCATAATACATGTGTCATGCGACTAACACATTTCGAACTGTGTTGCAGCTGTGGGCATAGGAGCATGTTGTGGTTGTTCGACCAGAACGGAGTATACCTCGTGATGAGCTTCTACCACTTGCACCATATGGTGCTAGATGGGATGTAGATTTACAATTTTTTCGTACGTCTACACATGTTCTTATGTCTTATCGATCCCAACTCAATGCCCTCTCGGATGAGGATGTGAATATACATGCATATATTTTTTTTTTTTTGCTATGTTGTTGTTTTATGTACAAGACATCATTTGTTTGAATCCTTATATGTATTATTGGAAGGCATAGAAACGGAAAACACAAGGCACGCAGTAGAAGCGAGAACAAAAAAAAATTGGAAAAAACCAAGAACAAGGAACTCCGAACAGGGCCGGCGCCAGCTCCTGCAGCCCTAGCTGGCGCCAGTTAGGCTCTGTACGGATTCTGAGGTTTAAAAAAAATACCTCTTTTCCTCATTCTTAGAATTGGCTGGACCGGAATGTGTGCAATCGGGGTAGGTATGCTGGTGAAAACCTCTGGTACGATTACTGCAAGTCTCCTACTCTATCTTTGCATGTAGGTGAACGCCAACCTCTCGATCTTCCAGTATATGGCCTGCTTAATTCCGTTTGGTGAACAACTAACAGATTAATGAACTTTTTCTGGAGAGAAAGAGAGAGAGAGAGAGACGTCTGGCTTTTCTTTCTCAGAGAGGAAGCCGTCTCAGAGAATTAAACGTTCTCTCCTTTTTTCATCCTTCTATTTAACCTAAATAAAAACCCTAGGTTAAACTGGATTGGGCCATTGAACTCTTAGTTTAGTCTTTTGAGCTTAATTAATTATTCTAATTAGAACCAAATAATTGGCCCAACAAATAATTAATTTCCTAGCCCAAATAAACTAGTTCAATAAATAAGCCTATATTAGTTTAGTCCCATGTTAATCTTTAATTATTCAAATTGGGCTAAAGCCCTGAATAATTAATTAATCCACTAAACTAATTTAATTAATTTTCTCTCCACATGCACCTTTATTTTATTATAACCCAATAATTAAATCAAGTTACTTAAATAAAATAAATTTCATTTAATTTAAGATCAATTCCTTAGCCTATATTTAATTAGGACTCACGGTCTATATTGGGGACCAAAAGATACACCGCATTGGCTACTAAAATGACCAAAATACCCTTGTCATATAAATAGCTTTATTTTGCATTTTAAATATTTCTTAATATCACCATAAGGAAATATTAACCCTAAGGACAATTTTGCATTAGTAAAGTCTCCGACTTACAGGTGTAATGACTAAAATATCCCTCTATACATCGTTGTACATTTAGAAAGGAAGAAGTGTACTAACACCTCTGTAAATGACATCTACCATCCATATGCCTCTAGTCCAATGATACACGACTTCCTAGATTGTTTCCGCTTTCCAAGGGAGTTACCCTAAAGCAAACATTCAAGTCATGTTTCCCAGGACCCTGAATATTTAGATCATTCAGACAACCATAAGGGGCGACATAGTATAGAAATTATCTTGTACAAGTCTGTCTTAACTAACTAGTCACGCATACCCAATATACAAGTATATTGGCTCTACGATAGAACCTCAACTATAGCATATCAAAATACATGCTTCTAGCTTCGTCAGACTACCAACTCATACTCAAATCGTAGAGTACTAGTCCACGCTGTAGTGGTAGTAGTCTAGGTTTCTACCATATAATACTTTAAGAAACCACTATTACAAGTCTTGTTCTACGTATTCGAAACCACTATAAAATACATGCTTCTAGCTTCGTCAGACTACCAACTCATACTCAAGTCGTAGAGTACTAGTCCACGCTGTGGTGGTAGTAGTCTAGGTTTCTACCATATAATACTTTAAGAAACCACTATTACAAGTCCTGTTCTACGTATTCGAAATACGCTTATGTCATGAAGTGAGTGGACTACTCACTAGCTAAAGGTAAGCCATTCCCCATTTGGAATTCACAATATAATAACCTAGATATGATGAGATTCTCATTCTCATCAATCAGTTAAGAACGAATGTTTATGTGTTAAGTAACCCGTGATCCGTACCTTACTGTGAAAGATCTCCATTCACATGGACCACTTACTTAAATACAATGAGTCTTTTTTAAATGTAATTGTACACAAATAAAAATGTAAATTTACAAACAATTTCTGAAAATAAATTCTTTTATTAAAACATTCGATATTTATATTAGAAACCTAGTCTAAGAGGGTATATCTCCCAACAATCTCCCACTTGCACTCTAAGATTAAGTAAGTCCGTAGGTGCTCACCCTTATGGCGTCTAAGTGTCTCTTAAAGACTCTCTCAGCCAAAGACTTGATGAATGAATCTGTCAGATTGTTTTCGGAGGTAATCTGTTCCACCACGACTTCCCATCTCTAGATGAAATACCGAATCAGGTGGTACTTCCTCTCGATATACTTCCCATTCATGTGGTTCCTAGGTTCTTTTGATTGTGATGATGCTTCAGTACTGTTGCAATACATCACAATCGGCCTGTCCATGTGTGACACGATTTCAAGTTCTTAAAGGAACTTCCGGAGCCAGACTACTTCCTTGGATGCCTCCGAAGCTACCACATACTCAACTTCCATGGTTGAGTCAGCAATGCAAGATTGCTTGATACTCCTCCATGAAATGGCTCCTCCAGACAAGGTGAAAACATATCCACTTGTGAATTTTCTCTCATCCTTATTTGCCTAGAAGTCTGAGTTTGTGTATCCTGTAGGAACCAAGTCATCAGCCCTGTAAACCAGCATATAATCTCTCGTTCCTTTGAGGTACTTGAGAATATGCTTTACAGCTTGCCAATGAACCTCCCCAGGGTTTGACTGATATCTGCTAACTAAGCTTACGGCAAAGCAGATATCTGGCATAGTACACAGCATGGCGTACATGAAACTTCCCACAGTCAAAGCATAGGGAATTCTACTCTTTCTGTCATTTTCTTCTTGAGACCTAGGACAGTCCTTTGAAGAAAATGACAACCTATGTCTGCAAGGAATTAGAGCTCTCTTACATGAGTCCATGCTATACCTGGTCAGCATCTTGTCAATATATGCCGCTTGGGATAATCCTAACATTCTCTACTTCCTATTTCTAAGAAGTCTAATTCTGAGAATGTAGCTGGCTTCTCCCAAGTTCTTTATACTGAATTGACTAGACAGCCAAATCTTTGTAGATGATAATGACCTTACATCATTTCCAATGAGTAGAATATCATCTACATGTAAGACAAAAAAAATCACGTTAATGCCTTCAAATTTTCTATACACGCATGGTTCATCCTCGTTTTGAACAAAACCATAAGACTTTATATTCTCATCAAAACGAATATTCCATGCCTTTGATTCCTGCTTAAGTCCATAAATGGACTTATTAAGCTTGCAAATCATATGCTCTTGGCCTTTAACAACAAAGCCTTCCAGTTGGGACATATAGAAGTCTTCACTAAGATGGTCATTTAAAAATGCTGTCTTGACATCCATTTGCCATATCTTGTAGTCATAATGACATGCGATGGTAAGGAGGATACGGATGGACTTAAGCATGGCTACCGGGGAAAAGATTTCTTCATAATCGATTCTCTTTTTCTGAGTATACCCTTTCGCCACAAGCCTAACTTTGAAGGTTTCCACCTTCCCATCTATTCCCCTATTTCTCTTGTATACCTACTTACACCCTATGGGTTTTATCCTTTCAGATGAAGCTACAAGATCCCAAACCTGATTGAGATACATAAACTTAATCTCGACTTTCATTACTTCATGCTACAGATTTGCATCAGCATCAGCAATAGCCTCCCCGTCTCTAGTGGGGTCTTATTCCCGATAGTCAGAGACTAGCTCGAAAGCTTCTCCAATCCACCTCTCTGGAACCCTAGACACTCTCCCACTACGATGAGGCTCCATATGTACAGGCTCTTGAGGTTGTGCCTCTTCTTGTTCCATAATCGGGTCAGAAAAAGTTACTTCCGAAGATAACTTCTCCTTCAATTCCAACTTAGTTGAACCTTTCGTAGAAGTACTTTGATCATCTTCTAGGTATCTAGCATTAGTACTAACTAATACCTTCTACTCCTTAGGATGATAAAAGTAACCACCATTTGTCCCTTTTCGATATCCAACAAAATAACATAATTCTGATCTTAGTTCCAACTTGTCTCTCTTGACCAGTACATAAGTTGGACAACCTCATATCCTGAGATGATTCAGACTTAGCTTACGCCCAGTCCACATCTCATAGGGAGTCCTAGATACTGACTTGGAAGGCACCAAGTTCAGAATATATGCAGTTGTTTCCAGGGCATATCCCCAAAAAGACACTGGAAAAGTAGCATGAGACATCATGCTTCGAACCATTTCCATCAATATCTTGTTCTTTCTCTCAACTACTTCGATCTGCTGGGGTGTCCCTGGCGCAAAGAGTTGAGATACTATCCCATGATGTACCATGTAGTCCTTGAATTCACCAAAGAGGTACTCTCCACTACGATCCGATTGTAAGGTCTTGATCAACTTACCTGTCCGACGCTCCACTTCAACCTTAAACTCTTTGAACTTGTCAAAAAAATCAGACTTGCGTCTCATCAGGTAAATGTAACCAAACCTTGTATAATCATCTGTGAAAGTGATGAAGTACTCAAAACCTCCTCTAGCTGGTGTAGACAAGGGACCACATACATCAGTGTGAACAAAATTTAATACCTCCTTGGTTCTATTCGCCTTAGGGGCAAATGACCTTTTGGTCATCTTTCTCATCAGGCAGGACTCACACGGAGGTCAATTTTTCAATCTCAATGAGCCCAAGGGCCCATCATGAATCAACTTCTGAATCCTGGTTGAGTTGATATGACCCAACCTTAGATGGCAAAGATAAGAGCCATTGACATTGGTCTTTCTCTTCTTTGTTAAAGGTTCAGATTGAGTGTTATTTAATTGATTGTTAATAGGGTTTAAGAAAAATATATTCCTATACATGTGCCCAAT
The DNA here is from genome assembly GCA_026120185.1 of Voacanga thouarsii. NCBI lineage: Eukaryota > Viridiplantae > Streptophyta > Magnoliopsida > Gentianales > Apocynaceae > Voacanga > Voacanga thouarsii. The sequence continues at coordinate 16,555 of JANUWF010002509.1, forward strand.
ACATAAAATTTCTCCATCTCTACTGATAGAAATACCAGAATGGAAATATACAGAATATCCTTGATTTATTAATTTTGCAACCGAAATCAAATTCTGTCAAAATCCAGCTACATATAAAATATCTTTCAAAATCACTATTCTATTACAATAAAAAACAAGATCCAGCTCTCCCACTGCAAGGGTTCAAACTTGTGCTCCATTTCCCACACGTAGTCCATGTTCGCCCTTCTGGAGTCTTCTAATCTTTCTAAACCCCTACAAGGAGTTACAGATGTGATCAGTGGCTCCTGAATTAACAATTCAAGTGAAAGTTGATCCAACTATTGATATAGACTCTAGATAGAAAATATTACCTGTGGGGTTTTTCTTGACTTGAAGATCCGGACACTCCTTTTTTCAGTGTCCCTTCAGTCCAAATTTGAAGCACTTGCCCTTGGATTTATCTTTAGGCTGGGTCTTGGGCTGGGCCGCTGCGTTCCCCTTCTTCTTCTTGAACTTCCTGGGCTTGGGCCCAGTTCTAGAAAATGAAGCCTTCGCAATCATAGCCTTCGATTATGGCTTTATGATATTCTCTGCCATCTAGAGCTCCTTCATCAACTCAGTTAAACTCATGTTTAACTTGTTCATATTGTAATTCAATTTGAACTGAGTAAAGGAAACCGGTAGAGATTCGAGAATCATATCCACTTGGCTCTCGGGGTCAATGACAGCCCCTAAGATTTCTGCCTCCTCGAAAGTAGCAATCATCTTGAGCATATGCTCTCTAACTGATACTCCCTCAGCCATCTTAGTATTAATGATAGTTCAAAGAGCCTCCTGCCTTGCAGGCCGGCTCTTATCCGCAAATATCGCGACTAATGATTAAGTTATGTCATACGCAGTGGTCATATGTTTAGACTGGAGCATATTAGACATTGAGGCCCACATATAACAACGAGCCATCTCGTCGGCTTTCTTCCATACCTTCTCAGCCTTACATTCTTCGGCGGTAGAACCCTCCCCGATAACAGGGCAGGTTTCGTAAATGACATACTTATACTATTTCGTTGTGAGTATTATGTCCAGGTTCTTCTTCCAATCCACATAATTTGGTCCCGTTAACTTATTCTCTCGAAGAATAATTGCCAATGGACTAAAAGAACCTCCCACCATTTCTGAAAAATCAAAAAATAAAAGAAAAAGATTCAGTTTGTGAAAATAAAACAAATATGTGCACTTTATCCTTATTATCAAAACTGATAATAATCAATTTGGTTCTTAGGAAAACTGACATAGCTTCTTGGGAAGATTAATAGTTTCCTAAACTAAGTGTGTTAACCACCACAAATTAATTTCCCTTCTAGGTAATGATATAGAAGATAACTCCATCGAGTTGATGGGCGTTTCGTCTCATTTCCTATGGACATTCCTCGAACTATGACCTCCAACGAGGGGCTCGCCGATTATAGTACGTGCCCCGGGTTATTAATTCTATCCCTTCATTAAATTTAGATCCTTGTGGTATCCCCATCCTATATGGGTTCACTCCCAGGGTGACGCGAGGGGACCCAAGATCTCTAATAAGGATCGTGATGAAAGTCGTGGGGCTGTTGGAACCCCTCTCCCACTTAGTCTTTTAAAACAAGGGTTTTCTGAAAAATATCATTTTGAAAATTTCTATTAAGTTTTCCCTTAACTCAAATATAAAATGTCTAAGTCCATAAAAATCTCTATGTCAAAGTTTATATCCTTTGAGAGTTTTCCCATGGACTAATTTTATTTAAATTAAAACTTAATGATTTCAAAAATTTTCCAATTAAAACTTTCTAGAAACTTTGGTCTCAAGTTTATTTGACAAAACAATTTTCTTTGTACTAAAATAAAAACAAAATGGCTTTCTATTTTAACCTTATAAAAATATCTAAATCCAATATATTTTTTATGTCAAGGATTAAATCCTTTGAGAAAATATCTAAGGATTAATTTTTATTCAAGTTAAAATAACCATTTAATTTGTAGAAAAATGTTTTCCTTGTCAAAATATTCCCAAAAACTTTGGTCTTTGAGAAAACGTGCACATAGGCACATAAAAATAAATAGCCTGTTAGAAAATAGTAGACGTTTTCATGTTGTTCTATTTTTAAACCAAGTGTCCAGATAATAGAATTAAACACATTAATTAATTAATTAATTGTCTTGTTTAATCCTAAAATCCCTTTCTAATAATTTTCATGCAAAAATATTCCTTGAATATTAATTATTGCAAAATATTAACTTCGCCTGGTATGGACCCCAAAACCAAAAGAAATTGCAAGAAAAATTACAAGGAAAATCAAAAAATTTCTCCTTGATCCACTGCACCCGCTACATAGAACTAGGACCCATGAGGAACCAGCATGCAGACCGGCCTCCAGACCATAGCTGGTGCCGATTCCGGTCTAGACGGCTCCTTTGCAATTTTTTTTTCTGCGAATTTCCTCTGTTTTCTTCTCAACTTATAGTATCAATGGCTCTCCGATTTCAATCCAAATACAATGAAATCAACCAAAACCAACAATCGCCTATACCCATAAATATTGGGCTGACACGATTTACTAAGAAAAACAGTAAATTACAAATCTCCTATACCTCCACCTGCGAGGTTTAACAGAGAATCTATCCATACCATAAACAGCGAAGGATCACAATTTTAATCACACATATGTGTCTAATTTTATTCATCTAGATGCATGCTCCCTATATTTTCACAAAACCTTCATGCTCTGATATCAATTGAAGGCATAGAAACGGAAAACACAGGGCACGCAGCAGAAGCGAGAAAAAAACAAAATTGGAAAAAATCAAGTCGGTTAGGCTCTGTACAGATTCCGAGGTTTAAAAAAAATACCTCTTTTCCTCGTTCTTAGAATTGGCTGGACCGAAATGTGTGCAACCGAGGTAGGTATGTTGGTGGAAACCTCTGATGCGATTCTTACTAGTCTCTTACTCCGTCTTTGCATGTAGGTGAACGCCAACCTCTCGATCTTCTAGTATATAGCCTACCTAATTCCATTTGATAAACAACTAACAGACTAAGGAACTTTTTCGAGAGAGAGAGAGAGAGACGTTTGGCTTTTCTTTCTCAGAGAGGAAGCCGTCTCAGAGAATTAAACGTTCTCTCTTTTTTTCATCCTCCTATTTAACGTAAATAAAAACCCTAGGTTAAATTGGATTGGGCCATTGGACTCTTAGTTTAACCTTTTGGTTTAATTAATTATTCTAATTAGAACCAAATAATTGGCCCAACAAATAATTAATTTTCCAATCCAAATAAACTAGTCCAATAAATTAAACATATATTAGTTTGGTCATAGGTTAATATTTAATTATTCAAACTGGGCCAAAGCCCTGAATAATTAATTCTCTCTCCACATGGAGCTTTATTTTATTCTAGCCTAACAATTTGTTGGATATATGCCCTCTTAGACTAGTTTTCTGAAAAAAATATCGAATATGTTAATAAAAGAATTTATTTGTCAGAAATCGTTTGTGAAATAATTTTCATCATTTGTGTACAATTTCGTTTGGAATAGACCCATTGTGTGTAAATAAGTGATCCATGTGAATGGAGGTCTTTCACAGTAAGGTATGGATCATGGGTTATTTAAACACATAAACAGCTGTTCTTAACCGATTGATAAGAATGGGAATCTCGTCATGTTTAGGTTATTATGTTATGAATTTCAGGTGGGGAATAGCTTACATTTAGCCAGTGAGTAGTCCACTCACTTCATGATATAAGCGTATTTCGAATACGTAAAACAGGACCTGTAGTAATGGTTTCTAAAAAGTACTATATGGTAGAAACCTAGACTATTACCGCTACAACGTGAACTAGTACTCTATGACTTGAGTATGAGTTGGTGGTTTGGCGAAGCTAGAAGCATATGCTTTGATATACTATAGTTGAGATTCTATCAGAGGGCCAATATACTTGTATGTTGGATATGTGTGACTAGTTAGTTAAGACAGACTTGTACAAGATAGTTTCTACACCATATCGCCCCTTGTGGTTGTCCGGATGATCTAAATATCCAGGATCCTGAGAAACATGATTGGGATGTTTGCTTAAGGGTAGATCCCTTGGAAAACGGAAACACTCCAGGAAGTTGCGGATCATTGGATTAGAGGCCTAAGGACGGTAGATGTCTTTAGAGAGGTGTTAGTACACTTCTTCCTCTCTAAATGTACGGCGATGTGTAGAGGAGTATTTTAATCATTTCACTTGTAGGTCGAAGACTCTGCTAATGTAACATTGTCCTTGGGATCAATATTTCCTTATGGTGATATTAGGAAATATTTAAAATGCAAAATACATTTATTTATAGAGTAGGGGTATTTTGGTTATTTTAGTAGCCAAGGCGATGTGCCTTTTTGGTCCTCGGAATAGCCCGTAAGTCCTAATTAATTTTTGGGTTGAGAAAATGATCTCAGTTGAGAAAGTTTTATTTTATTCGGGAAGTCTAATTTATTATTAGATTGGAATAAAATAATTGGAGAGAAATTTATTATCTGGTTTAATTGGTTAATTAATTATTCAGGATCTGAGTCCAGTTTGAATAATTAGAAAAATTAACTGGGACTTAAACTAGAGGAAAATAATTATTACTTAATTATTTATTAGGTTATTTATTTAATTAAATTCCAAGAAATAAATAATTAATGTTTAATTATTTTTTGGTTCATTTTGGTCCATTAATTATTTATTGGGTTATTTATTTAATCCTAAGGAAAATAATTAATGTTTATTATTTTGGAGTTTTCGAGTCCAAGGAAAATAATAAATTTGGCCCAATAGCCTGGATCATAAGATTTTTCCGAACACAGTTTAGAAGAGTTTGGAGTGAAGCCGAAATTTATTTTGTTTATAATATTCGGGTATAAAATCCTGGGAATATTATTTTTATCAAAATAATTATTTTTTGGTTTCATGACTCTTGGATTTCTATGTGAAAAAATAAAATAAAAGAAAAGGAAAAAAATAGAAATATATTTTTCGGATGTCTCTTGGCTCTCTGTCTCTCTCGTGTCTCTTGATTTTCCTTCTTCTGGCTTTTGGTTTTGAAACCAAAGGAAGCCAACCGAGAAGACATTTGTGTCTCTTGGTTTTCTCGTTTCTGGGTTTGGTTCATGAAGACTGCCTATAAATGCCAACCTAGGCAGTGAAGGAAAAGCCAGTGAAAAGTGTGAAAGACATCTGAGTGATCTTCATTTTCTCTTCCAAATTGTGTGCTCACCAACTGGATTTAGGCAGTGGTCATATTCTGTAATTAAAAAGCGTAGCATTCCACCGGAGGAGAAAAAGAACCGGAGATGGAAGAAAGGAAGCTTCACTGGTGTTCATTGGACGTTAAAGGAAGAAGCTGTTTTTGAGCTTCAATTGATTCAACCATGTTCTTTTTGTTTTTAAGGCTCCAACATGTATGTTTTTATCCCACCATGCTATGCTAATACTCTGATATATACCATGTTCTTCCATTTTTAATCACTGAAGGTTGCATGCTCTGTTATGTTCAATCCTTCAAGTGGTATCAGAGTAAGAATTTGATTGACTTAGGGAGCATGTTAGTTAATAGAAATGGAGAAGAACATTGTTTGGAGCTTAAACATATGATCCTTCGCTCTTTATGATATGGGAATAGTTGTCTGCAAATTTTCACAGTGCATTCTGTGAAATTTGGTTTAGTTGATTGGATCGTATAAATCTAATTTAAATGGGTATAGGCGGTGGTTGTTTTGGTTTGGATGAGTTTTTGTAATGAAAAATGTCCGAAGAAGCCAAATGAAGCAATCTGTGAAGAAATCGCAGAAGAAACAGACGCAGAAAGCATTCTGGAGAAGAAGGATACTATTCCTAAGCCACCGTGGAGCCGCGCCGCGCTTCCGAGCCATAACTGTAGCTGTGTCTGCAGTCGTGCCGATCGAGCCGCAAAGCCGAGCTGTTTACTATAGCAAATTGAGCTGATTTCGTTGCAAAATTTGCAATTGAATTGCAATAGGTTTTCGGATTCATGCGCGGGTCAACCGGGTGGGCGCGCGTGTCGTGCGGTGAGAGGAAACGGTCGAGGGCGCAGGCTGATCCACGGGTCGCGGCTGGAGGGGGATCTGGTGCGGCGCGGTGCACCACGGCTGCGGTGCATCGCCCAGATCCAGTGCGACGGGTGCAGTGGACCTCCAATCAAAAAAAAAAAAAAATTCTCCTTTTCCAACTTTTTAATTTGAGTCTCATACCAGGCGAAGTTAATATTTTTGCAATAGTTTATATTTTTGGAATATATTTACATGAAAAATATTAGTAAGGGATTTTAGGATTAAACAAAATAATTAATTAATTAATGTATTTAATTCTATTATTTGGACACATAGGTTGAAAAATAGAAAAGTATGAAAACGTTTACTGTTTTCTAGCATGCTATTTATTTTGTGTACCTATGTGTGCGGTTTCTCAAAGACCAAAGTCTTTGGGAATATTTATGCAAGGAAAATATTTTTCTTTAAAAAAATTAAATGGTTATTTTAACTTGAACAAAAATTAATCCTTGGCTATTTTCTTAAAGGATTTAATCATTGGTATAAAAAATATGTTGGATTTAGATATTTTTGTAAGTTAAAATAGAAAGCCATTTTATTTTATTTTGCATAAAGAAAAATTGTTTTATTGGGACCTAAGTCTCGATAAAGTTTTAGTTGGAAAATTTTTGAAGTCATTAAGTTTTAACTTAAATAAAATTAGTCTATGGAAAAATCTCTCAAAGGATATAATCCTTGATATTGAGATTTTGATGGACTTGGATATTTTATTTTTAAGTTAAAGGAAAACTTAATGAAAAATGATATTTTTCCAGAAAACTTTATTTTAAAAATACTAAGTGGGAGAGGGGTTCCAACGGCCCCACGGCTTTCATCACGGTCCTTATTAGAGATCGTGGGTCCCCTCACGTCACCCTGGGAGTGAACCCGTATAGGATGGGAATACCACAAGGATCTAGATCTAATGGAAGGATGTAATTAATAACCCGGGACACGTACTATAATCGGCCAGCCCACGTTGGAAGTTATAGTGCGAGGAATGTCCATAAGAAATAGAGAGGAAACGGCCATCCCACGATGGAGTTATTCTCTAGATCATTACCTAGAAGGGAAATTGATTTGTGGTGGTTATTATACTTAGCTTAGGGAACTGTTAATCTTCTAAATAAGCTATGTCAGTTTTCCTAAGAGTCAAATTAATTTCTGTACACAAATTTATTTTCACAAACTAAATCCTTTCTTTTATTTTTTCATTTTTTTGGAAATGGTGGGAGGTTCTTTTAGTCTTTTGGCCGTTATTCTCCGTGAGAATAAGTTAACGGGACCAAACTATGTGGACTTGAAAAGGAACTTGGATATAATACTCACAGCCGTGGAGTATAAGTATGTCCTTTACGAGACCTACCCTGAGATCGGGGAAGGTTCCGCCGACAAAGAGCGAGAGGTTGAGAAGGCATGGAAGAAGGCTAATGAAATGGCACGTTGTTATATACTAGCCTCCATGTCTGATGTGCTCTAGTCTAAATACGAGCACATAACTTCTGCGTATAAAATTAGTCATTCATTGGCCACTATATTCGCAATTAAGAGCCAGCCCACAAGGCATGAGGTTCTTCGAACTATAATAAATACTAAGATGGCTGAGGAAGCATCAGTCAGGGAGCATATGCTTAATTTGATTGCTGCTTCCAAGGAGGCGGATATCTTAGGGGCTATCATTGACTACGGGAGCCAAGTGGACATGGTTCTCGAATCTCTACTGGATTCCTTTACTCAATTCAAATTAAATTACAATATGAGTTTAACTGAGTTGATGAAGGAACTTCAGATGGCAGAGAAAGTCATGAAGCCACATTCAATGGCCATGATTGCTAAGGCTTCTTCCTTAAAAACTGGATCTAAACCTAGAAAGTTCAAAAGAAAGAAGGGATACGCAGTAGCCCAGCCCAAGACCCAACCCAAAGATAAACTGAATGGCAAGTACTTCAAATGAGGTAAGAAGGGACACTGGGAAAATGAGTGTCTAGATCTTCAAGCCAAGAAAAACCCCACAAGTAATGTTTTCTATCTAGAGTCTATATCAATGGTTGGATCAACTTCCACTTGGATTGTTGATTCAGGAGCCACTGATAATATCTGTAACTCATTCCAGGGGTTTAGAAAGATCAGTAGACTCAAGAAGGACAAACATGGATTACGTGTGGAAATGGAGCACAAGTCTGAGCCCTTGCAGTGGGAGAGCTGGATCTTGTTTTTTATTGTTATAAGAAAGTGGTTTTAATAGATATTTTATATGTACCTGATTTTCATCAGAATTTGATTTTAGTTGCAAAACTTATAAATCAAGGATATTCAGAATATTTCCATTCTGGTATTTCTATCAGTAGAAATGGAGAAATATTATGTACTGGGCACATGTATGGAAATCTATTCTATTTAAATCCTATTAATCATTAATCAAATAACGCTCAATTTGAACCTTTAACTAAGAAGAGAAAGACCAATATCAATGACTCAAATCTTTGGCATCTGGGGTTGGGTCATATCAACTCAACCAGGATTCAGAGACTAATCCATGATGGGCTTTTGGGCTCATTGAGATTGGAAAATTGGCCTCAGTGTAAATCTAGCCTGATGGGAAAGATGACCAAATAGTCTTTTATCCTTAAGGCGGATAGGGCCAAGGAAGTATTGAGTCTTGTTCATACTGATGTGTGTGGTCCCTTGTCTACACCAGCTAGAGGAGTTTTTGAGTTCTTCATCACTTTCAAGGATGATTGTACAAGGTTTGGTTACGTTTACCTAATGGGACGCAAGTCTGACTCTTTTGACAAGTTCAAAGAGTTTAAGGCTAAAGTGGAGCGTCGGACAGGTAAATTAATCAAGACCTTACGATTGGATCGTGGTGGAGAGTACCTCCTAGGTGGATTCATGGATTACATGGTACATCATGTGATAGCATCCCAACTCTCTGTGCTGGGGACACCATAACGGAACAAAGTAGCTGAGAGAAGGAATAGGACATTGATAGAAATAGTCAGAAGAATGATGTCTCATGCTACTCTTCCAGGATCTTTTTGGAGATATGCCCTGGAAATAGCGGCGTACATTCTGAACTTGGTGCTTTCCATTTCAGTACCTAGGACTCCCTATGAGATGTGGACTGGGCGTAAGCCAAGTATGAATCATCTCAGGAAATGGAGTTGCCCAGCTTATGTACTGATCAAGGGAGACAAGTTGGAACCAAAGTCAGAATTATGCTATTTTGTTGGGTATCCAAGAGGAACAAAGGGTGGTTACTTCTATCATCCTAAGGAGCAGAAGGTATAGGTTAGTACCAAGGCTAGATACTTAGAGGATGATCAAAGTACTTCCACGAAAGGTTCAACTAGGTTGGAACTCGATGAGAAGTTATCGTCGGAAGCAACTTCTTCTGACCCAATTGTGGAACAAGAAGAGGCACAACCTCAAGAGCCTGTACAAATGGTGCCTTATCGTAGTGGGAGAGTGTCTAGGGTTCTAGATAGATGGAATAGAGAAGCTTTTGAGTTGGTCTCTGACCATCAAGAACAAGACCCCACTAGATACGAGGAGGCAATTACTGATGCCGATGTAAATCTATGGCATAAAGCAATGAAAGTCAAGATTGAGTCTATGTACTTCAATCAAGGTTGGGATCACTACAAAAAAAATCAGCAAATACGACGAGATCAATTACGACGGCCATAAAACCGTCGTAATTGAGCATATTTAACGACGGTCGGTAAGCCGTCGTATTAGATCACTATATACGACGGTTTTGGTTTAACCGTCGTATTAGGTCGAGCAAATACGACGGCTACATTAACCGTCGTTTTTTGTCTACCTAATACGACGGTTATGCTCAAACCGTCGTATTAGGTGAACATTATACGACGGCTAACATAACCGTCGTAAATACGAGGGTTTAGGGGATTTAGGGTTTCAGGTTTAGGGTTGAGGGTTTAGGGGTTAGGGTTTAGGCTTTAAGAGTTAATTTTAATTAAAATTTAGCTATTTTTATAAAAATTACTCTTTAACAACCGTTGTATGAGTCAAAATTACTGTAATAATATTTATGTTTTTGAAGTAAAATAAAATGAATCGAAAGTAGTTTGAATTTTATCTATTTCTTTTCAAATTTAGTCATCAGTAGTTTTAGTAATGCTTCGGTTGGTATTCATAATTTGATATATAATTATATTTGTAAATACACTATTTTTTATTACTATTTTATAAGTGTTAGTAAAAAATGTGATAAAATAAAACAAATGACTTTCAACAACAACAACAAAAACAAATGACTTTCAAATTTGGTATAATTAAATTAACAAGCTTGTTTTAACTTTGTAATTATATACTAGCTAGTTAATTAATACCTAGATCATTAATCTTGTAAATAAATCTATAGTTTGCATCTTATGAATTCAATTTTCTTATATATTTGTATTAAAGATCGAGTTTGAATTTCATTTTGTTAGTTAATTATTATATGATATGTTTTTTGTGTGTCTGTATATATATGTGTGTGTGTGAAAAATTTTAATTACAAATATGCATGCGTGTGCATATATCTATGTAGTATATGTAATATAATTAATATTTTAGAATTAAATTTATTGTAGTTTTGTGTCATGTTAGTGTGTGTGTGTGTGTGTGTGTGTGTATAAATTTAAAAGTAATTAAATTTTAATTTTTATACCGGATCAAATACGATGGTTTGTGAATAACCATCGTACTAGGGCAATATAATACGAAGGTTGTAATAACCGTCGCATTAAGTTGCCCAAATACGACGGTTATTAAGTGCATTTCATACGACGGTTATTACAACCGTCGTATGTGACCGTTATATCCGCCGCAGTCGTCTTTCTTCCTCTGTTCTTCGCGTTGAGCTTGAGCTTTCTTCTCGGAGCTGTCTTCTCTATGCATCTTCTTCTTCGCGCATCAAATGGCTCGGTCGACGGCTGTCTTCTTCTCCGGGCTATCTTCTCCGGTATCGCCACCCAGCTCCACCTCCGCCTCTGCGTTCGGGTATGTTCTTCAGATCTGACTGGCACTTGTTTATTTGTACAGCTATTCTGGTTGGGATTACTGAGATTCACGTTGCACAACTACTGTGGAGAAGAAGATTTGGATTAATTTGAATTTAAATTTTGTCATCAATTTGGTTCCAAAGGGCCTGTTCTTCATGTTCCCCTAAAGAAATCATCTATGTCACTGCAATGGAAACTTATTGATAACAGAATATTTTTGAAAATTTTTGTTTGCCGTTTTAGCTCCAATAAACAATCAAATGGGTAAGTATCTATTCCACTTGATCCCAAAAAAGAGAGTGAATATTACAAGGGACAGACATCATAAATACCTCTATGCCTCTTTACGAGACGATATGCATGCTTCTGAGCTTCAGCCAAATGATCTTCAAGCTCAAATATGTAATGCTTCAGTTTCTCATATTCATGATTTGATTCTTCGACAGTCTTCTCCTTTCCAAGAACAACATCACTCACTTTTGATTGCACATCCTGCCAAATTTATAAATTTTTAGGTGATTTAAGGATTTTACATAGCAAGTGAACAACATAAGTGCAAAAAATGCACTCTCAAAAGTCAGCTACAAGAATTTTAAAAATATGCACAATTGATACATTTAGTAACATCACAGGCAATTCAAGATTGAACAAAGACATATTTTTTACCATGATACATTATCACCTCATAGAAACTTAAGCTATTAGAGCTGTACATTAACAGTCTTGTTAACTTTGCAGTGACACAGTCCTCAAACTTTGCAATTGTTTTCAGAATTCAGAACAAGGTTGAAGCTTCAAAAGACAGGGTAAGAGTTTACTTTTCTACTCAAATTTTGAATCAATTATGAAGCACCTTGAAAATTTCCATCAAATCACTTGGCTTCTTCTTAAAAATACCAGTCTCCTGGAACCTTGCTCTTTCCATTGTCTGTATAACAGTCAACCATGTTACATCAGAGAAGTGATCTGGAAGGAAAAAAATGAAGAAAAAGAGGCAGAAGAAATAAAAATAAATAAAGGAAGTACACACACTCAGAGACATGTACATGAGGGAACAGTTCATGTTTTCGGCCTTAAGATCAACTTGGGGAATTTGAGCAGTGAAAATTCAAATAGTCCACCTGATTCTGAACTTTCTAGGACATCATCAAGCTCATCACTTTCTTTTATCAAAGGTGTGCCTTCTTGAAGATGTTTACTTTTTTCATTCTAATTGCTTTCTGGTTCATCAGTTAGTTATGCTTAAGAGGTTTGACATGTTTTTATATAGATGATATTTCAACTATAAACCTTCTGTTTACTTGAAAATTTGTTATAAACATGATTGAATGGTTGGATGGTTTTATAAGTTTTTTATTGGTTGAATTGCATAATTGCGCATTTTGAGGTGGCCTAGTGCCTGGAAAATATTCATTTTATAGGGGAAACTCTGTCAAAATTTTTAAATTTTTGTTTTCAAAGAATCCGACTATTTTGTGAGAAAATTTTTTACAAATAATTTTATTTTTTTTAAGTCGATAATTTACTAAATGTCTGGTATGTTTATCTTGATTTTTTAAGTAGCTTTTTGTAAGTAGCTTATTTGTTTAAGGATTTTGGAGTTCCAAGATATCTTGATTAATTAAATCTTTTATTTTCTCTCTTTTAAAAACTCTCAAGGAGTGTATTTATTTATTTTAACTACTACTAAAACTATGTTTATCATTTCCACTACTAAAAAGGAGAATGAACACTAATTTGATGGGGATTGAATTCTTGACCTATTTCCATTTTATCATTTTCCTTAATTTTCATTCATTCTTGAATATGTTTATCATAACAAAACTTGTAGATTAGACTGAAAATATGGATAAATGAATAGGAAGATGGACCGATCGTGGATTGACTTACAAGACCGTTTAGGTGATAAATATGACAAAGGTTTGGATGCCTTTGTAGAATTTGCATTAAGAGACAAACCCAATGGATCCAAAATCCATTGTCCTTGTATGAAGTGTCAGAATAGATATCTTTATAGTACACTAGATGTCAAACAGCATTGCCAAATGTGGGGTTTCATGCGTTGGTACAAAAAGTGGAGTGTTCATGGGGAAATATACTTATCTTCTTGCAATACACCTAGCAACATCCCTTCGACTGAAAACGAACATGGGGATGATATGGCTGGGATGCTTCAAGATATTGGTGGCATTAGTGACTTCGATAATGCAACTGAAGAGCCTGATGATTTGAGAGAGATACATGAATTGTTGGGAGAGGCTAATGTAGAATTGTATCCTGGTTGTACTAAATTTTCTTCACTCTCATTCATTATGAGATTGTTACATTTAAAAGTCCTGAATGGGTGGTCGAACAAGTCAGTTGATATGCTACTTGAGCTTCTAACGGATGCTTTTAGTGAGATGGGAGTGAAAATTTCCAAGAATTACTACAAGGCTAGTAAGATAACGAATGTGTTAGGAATGGAATGCAAAGTCTGGAATGCTTGTCCAAATAATTGTATAATATACAGAGGGAAAAATGAGGCCGCACAACTTTGTGAGGTATGCAATGCTCCGAGGTACAAGAAAGAGGGCAGTACAGTTGCATGCAAGCGTGTTCGATATTTTCCGTTGACTCCGAGATTGAAGCGATTGTTCATGTCTCGCAAAACTGCATCCCTTATGAGGTGGCATCAGGAATGTCGCATGAAAGATGGAGTCTACAGACACCCAGCTGATTTTAAGGCTTGGAGAAAGTTTGATGAGTTGCATTTGGAATTTGCAAATGACTGCCGAAATGTTAGACTTGGATTGGCTTCGGATAGATTTAGTCCATTTTCAAATATGCACATACCACATAGTACTTAGCCAGTTGTTTTAATACCATACAATTTGCCACCCGGCTATGCATGAAGCAACCTTATTTTATTCTGTCAACTCTCATCGATGGCCCGAAGAGTCCGGGAAACAAAATTGACGTATTTTTACAACTATTGATTGAGGAGTTGAAACAATTGTGGCTTGACGGTGTGCTTACTTATGATGTTGAGGCAAAAGAGATGTTCCATCTGCATGCAGCTATTATGTGGACCATAAGTGATTTTCCAACGTATGGTAATCTCTCTGGCTATAGTGTTCATAACCAGCGAGCTTGTCCGATATGCGGTATCAACTGTTTGTCTTACCGTTTGCCTAATAGTGGTAAATATTACTTCTTATATCATCGTAGATTTCTTCAACCATCACACAAGCTCCGTAGGGACAAAGTTTCTTTCTATGGTGGAATGAAATTACGACAAGCACCAAAAAGGAGTACGGGGACAGAAATTTTGACACATCTTCAGGGTTGTTTAACAGAATATGCAGTAGATGATATGAGAATTAGAATGCAGACTGACTACGAATGGAAGTTTGGCATAAATTCTTATAATTGGAAGAAGAAGAGTATTTTTTGGGAGTTGCCATATTGGGAGAGTAATTTGATGAGGCACAACTTGGACCCAATGCATATTGAGAAAATTTTTGCAGATAATCTGTTGTTTACAATACTGGGTGACAGTACTTCTTCAAAAGATAACTTCAAAGCTCGTCAAGACCTGCAGGCAATGAATATTAGAAAGTCTTTACATCCAATTTTAAAACCGTCTGGAACTGGATACAGTTTGCCACCAACTCCTTATACAATGAGTCTTCAAAAATTAACATTTTCTTTATTTAATTATTTGTTAAAATTTGTACAAGGACAACATCATGATGCCACCAGAAGGACGTAGTGTCACAATGAAGATGATATGCGCAGCATGGAAGGATTTTAAGTCGAAGTTAAAACAAAAATACTACGTTCCTTTCCAGTTCAATACAGAGCCTATTATTTGTCAAGATAAACGGGTTGACGAAAATCAATGGAGGATGTTAGTTGATTACTGGCGTTTGGAGAATACACAGGTCTTACCATAGAAGTTGACTACTTTTATGTCTCAGAACTTGTTTAAATTTTTTATATGTTAACTATTATAATTAATCACAGATGGAGGCCGAGCGGAATAGACAAAATCGATCACATTCGGCATATCTACCGGTCACAGGAAGAATGCCACATTCTGTTATACAGGATCAGGTATTTAGTTTATGTTATACAGTATTCAAATGAAAATTATCTACTTTGCTTGAAATTCTTGACACGTCTTTACAGATGACCTCACAAGGCTAACCGACATCACAATATGATATGTTCCTTGCGACACGAAGGTGGCACGGTCGGCAGGCTGATGGTTTGACTGCAAAGATGATTGTAAGTTATATTCAAATGCTAATTTTTCTGAGTTATTAAAATATGATAACGACATTATATTAACCTAATATAAATTTGATATAATATTTCTTAATTTTGTAGGATCGATTGGAGACAGAGTGGCAGGCATTGCCTGAGTCTGAGCGCACAAAGGAAGCAAAAGATCATATATTTCGGCGATTGTTCGGTCTAGAAACAAGAGGTCGTGTTAGGTGTAAAGGAAATGGTCCAACACCAACGTCAGTTGGTCAATCATCAAGTTCTGCAGCGAGGAGGTCGTTAGGATTGAGGTTGAGGTACGTATGCAGAGTATGCGAGATACTATGCAGGTTGAGATGCGAGCTAAGATGCAGCGTAAGCGAGAGGCTTACGAGTCACGTATAGCTGCGCTTCAGGCTACCATGGAAGCATTAGTGCGCAAATTAGATGCAGGCGCATTTGATGTACTACCTATACCTCCATCTAGTGCTTCTACGGCATCTCCTGGTGTTGGTTCTACTTTTCTACCTGTTAGATCGAGTGATCCTAGCCAGCTTATCCGTCATGATGACTGACATTTTCATTTCTTACTAATTTGTATTTGTACTACAGCTTTTGTATACTGAGGATATACTTGTTTGTATTTGTCTACTGAGGATATTGCTTTTGAGTTTGGCAATGAGGAGATTGTGTTTTGTTATATTTGGTGTTGAATTCGTTGATTTTATTACATTTGGCTTTAAATTGTACATGTACAGGATTCTGTCCAAATAAAAAATGATTTACAAACAAAATTAGGCCTAATACGACGGCTATAGTCGTTGTTTTAGCTTGAGGGCAATCAAATATGACGGCCACGACAAATACGACGGCCACATAGCCGTCGTATTTGACAGGGTAAAATACGACGGCCGTGTAGCCGTCGTATTTGGTGACCAAAAGCGATGGTTTTTCAAAAGCAAAAAATGACCACGAAAAGCAAAAGCGACGAGAACAAATACGACGGCCGTAAAACCGTCGTATTAGCCTAATACGACGGTTTTGTAGCCGTTGTCGAGCAAAAACGACGAGATCAAATACGACGATTGTAAAATCGTCGTTTAGCCGTCGTATTTGGCTAATACGACGGCTGGACCATCAAATACGACGGTTAGGTAGCCGTCGTATTTGCTGTATAATTTAGTAGTGGATCTTGTAACTTCACCTGAAGGGATAAAACCCATTGGGTGTAAGTGGGTGTACAAGAAGAAGAGGGGACTGGATGAGAAGGTGGAAACCTTCATAACTAGGCTTGGTAAAAAGGTATACTCAAAAAGAAGGGATCGATTACGAGAAAACCTTTTCCCTGGTAGCCATGCGTAAATCCATCCGTATCCTCCTTGCCATCGCATGTCACTATGACTACGAGTTATGGCAATTGGATGTCAAGACGGCATTTTTTGAATGGCCATCTTAGCGAAGACATCTATATGTCCCAACTGGAAGGTTTTATTGTTGAAGGCCAAGAACATATGGTTTGCAGGTTTAAGAAGTCCATTTATGGATTTAAGCAAGCATGGGTGCATGGAACATTCGTTTTGATGAATACTGCGAAGTCTTATGGTTTTATTCAAAAAGAGGATGAACCATGTATGTACAAGAATCTTGAGGGGTTTAATGTAGTTTTTCTTGTCTTGTATGTAGATGACGTTCTACTAATTGGAAATGATGTAGGGTTATTGTCATCTACAGAGGTTTGGCTATCTAGTCAATTCAATATGAAAGACTTGGGAGAAGCCAGCTACATTCTCGGGATTATACTTCTTAGAAGTAGGAAGCAAAGAATGTTAGGATTATCCCAAGTCGCATACATTGACAAGATGCTGGCTAAGTACATCATGGACTCATGCAAGGGAACTCTAAATCCTTGCAGATATGGGTTGTCCCTTTCTTCAAAGGACTATCCGAAGTCTCGAGAAGAAAATGACAGAATGAGTAGGATTCCCTACGCTTCGGCTGTGAAAAGTCTTTTGTATGCCATGCTATGTACTAGGCCAGATATCTGCTTTGTCATAGGCTTAGTTAATAGATATTAGTCAAACATTGGGGAGGTTCATTGGCATGCTATAAAGCATAAGTACTTCAAAGGAACCTTAGAACCATAAGAAGGGGAAGCATATAGAAAGGTAGTACCACCTGTCCGAGATATCCAGAGACGGGATATGGTGGTGGTACAGATTGCCTCTGTGAACAATTTAGCAGATCCATTCACCAAGCCTTTGGCCCGAGGGTCTTCAAGAGACACTTAGACGCCATTGGGGTGGGCATCTATGGACTTACCTAGTCTTAGAGTGCAAGTGGGAGATTGTTGGATATATGCCCTCTTAGACTAGTTTTCTGATAAAAATATCGAATATGTTAATGAAAGAATTTATTTGTCAGAAATCGTTTGTGAAATAATTTTCATCATTTGTGTACAATTTCGTTTGGAATAGACCCATTGTGTATAAATAAGTGATCCATGTGAATGGAGGTCTTTCACAGTCAGGTATGGATCATGGGTTATTTAAACACATAAACAATTGTTCTTAACCGATTGATAAGAATGGGAATCTCGTCATATTTAGGTTATTATGTTATGAATTCCAGGTGGGGAATAGCTTACCTTTAGCCAGTGAGTAGTCCACTCACTTCATGACATAAGCGTATTTCAAATACGTAAAATAGGACCTGTAGTAATGGTTTCTAAAAGTACTATATGGTAGAAACCTAGACTATTACCGCTACAGCGTGGACTAGTACTCTATGACTTGAGTATGAGTTGGTGGTCTAGCGAAGCTGGAAGCATATGCTTTGATATACTATAGTTGAGATTTTATCAGAGGGCCAATATACTTGTATGTTGGATATGTGTGACTAGTTAGTTAAAACAGACTTGTACAAGATAGTTTCTACACCATATCGCCCATTGTGGTTATCCGGATGATCTAAATATGCAGGATCCTGAGAAACATGATTTGGATGTTTGCCTAAGGGTAGCTCCCTTGAAAAACGGAAACACTCCAGGAAGTTGTGAATCATTGGATTAGAGGCCTAAGGACGGTAGATGTCTTTAGAGAGGTGTTAGTACACTTCTTCCTCTCTAAATGTACGGCGATATGTAGAGGGGTATTTTAGTCATTTCACTTGTAGGTCGAAGACTCTGCTAATGTAACATTGTCCTTGGGATCAATATTTCCTTATGGTGATATTAGGAAATATTTAAAATGCAAAATACATCTATTTATAGAGTAGGGGTATTTTGGTTATTTTAGTAGCCAAGGCGATGTGTCTTTTTGGTCATCGGAATAGCCCGTAAGTCCTAATTAATTTTTGGGTTGAGAAAATGATCTCAGTTGAGAGAGTTTTATTTTATTCGAGAAGTCTAATTTATTATTGAACTGGAATAAAATAATTGGAGAGAAATTTATTATCTGGTTTAATTGGTTAATTAATTATTCAGGACTTGGGTCCAGATTGAATAATTAGAAAAATTAACTGGGACTTAAACTAGAGGAAAATAATTATTACTTAATTATTTATTAGGTTATTTATTTAATTAAATTCCAAGAAATAAATAATTAATGTTTAATTATTTTTTGGTTCATTTTGGTCCATTAATTATTTATTGGGTTATTTATTTAATCCTAAGGAAAATAATTAATGTTTATTATTTTGGAGTTTTCGAGTCCAAGGAAAATAATAAATTTGGCCCAATAGCCTGGATCATAAGATTTTTCCGAACACAGTTTAGAAGAGTTTGGAGTGAAGCCGAAATTTATTTTGTTTATAATATTCGGGTATAAAATCCCGGGAATATTATTTTTATCAAAATAATTATTTTTTGGTTTCATGACTCTTGGATTTCTGTGTGGAAAAATAAAATAAAAGAAAAGGAAAAAAATAGAAATATATTTTTCGGATGTCTCTTAGCTCTCTGTCTCTCTCGTGTCTCTTGATTTTCCTTCTTCTGGCTTTTGGTTTTGAAACCAAAGGAAGCCAACCGAGAAGACATTTGTGACTCTTGGTTTTCTGGCTTCTGGGTTTGGTTCATGAAGACTGCCTATAAATGCCAACCTAGGCAGTGAAGGAAAAGCCAGTGAAAAGTGTGGAAGACATCGAGTGATCTTCATTTTCTCTTCCAAAATTGTGTGCTCACCAATTGGATTTAGGCAGTGGTCATATTCCATAAATTAAAAAGCTTAGCATTCCACCGGAGGAGAAAAGAACCGGAGATGGAAGAAAGGAAGCTTCACTGGTGTTCACTGGACGTTAAATGAAGAAGCTGTTTTTGAGCTTCAATTGATTCAACCATGTTCTTTTTGTTTTTAAGGCTCCAACAGGTATGTTTTTATCACACCATGCTATGCCAATACTCTGATATATGCCATGTTCTTCCATTTTTAATCACTGAAGGTTGTATGCTCTGTTATGTTCAATCCCTCACAATTAAATTAGGCTACTTAAATAAAATAAATTTCATTTAATTTAAGATCAATTTATTAGCCTGTATTTAATTAGGACTCACGGTCTATACTGGGGACCAAAAGACACACCGCCTTAGCTACTAAAATGACCAAAATACCCTTGCCATATAAATAACTGTATTTTACATTTTAAATATTTTCTAATATCATCATAAGAAAATATTAACCTCAAGGACAATTCTGCGTTAGCAAAGTCTTCGACCTACAGGTGTAATGACTAAAATACCCCTCTATACATCGCCGTACATTTAGAGAGGAAGAAATGTACTAACACCTCTCTAAATGACATCTACCATCCTTATGCCTCTAGTCCAATGATCCACGACTTCCTGGATTATTTCCGCTTTCCAAAGGAGCTACCCTAAAGCAAACATCCAAGTCATATTTCCCAAGACCCTGGATATTTAGATCATTCAAACAACCACAAGGGGCGACATAGTATAGAAACTATTTTGTATAAGTCTATCTTAACTAACTAGTCACTCATACCCAACATGCAAGTATATTGGCCCTACGATAGAACCTCAACTATAGCATATCAAAGTACATGCTTCTAGCTTCGTCAGACCACTAACTCATACTCAAGTCGTAGAATACTAGTCCACGCTGTAGCAGTGGTAGTCTAGGTTTCTACCATATAATACTTTAAGAAACCACTATTACAAGTCTTGTTCTACGTATTCGAAATACGCTTATATCATGAAGTGAGTGGACTACTCATTGGCTAAAGGTAAGTCATTCCCCATTTGGAATTCACAATATAATAACCTAGACATGATGAGATTCACATTCTCATCAATCGGTTAAGAACGAATGTTTATGTGTTAAGTAACCTGTGATCCATACCTTACTATGAAAGACCTCCATTCACATGGACCACTTACTTAAACACAATGGATCTTTTCCAAACGTAATTGTGCACAAATAAAAATGTAAATTCATAAACAATTTCTGAAAATAAATTCTTTTATTAAAACATTCGATATTTACATTAGAAACCTAATCTAAGAGGGCATATCTCCCAACAATATTCGTATGTCAGTTTGTTTGGTAGCCGTATCAGCCGAATTTGGTGATAAGGCTGCCCCCGAGATATTTGGATGGACACGCTATCTGGAGGTCACGCACGCCGCTTATCAGTTGGGAGGTGGTCGAGCTATACTTTTCAGACCGGGTGATGCGACAGTTTGGATTGTTTCAGCCTATACCGGTAGATTGCAATACAATGGTTGACTTACACGGGATTAATAGGCGAAGCAATCTCTCCAGAGATTATACCATATATCATGCGCCATTTCTTCAGATGTGAGCACAACGCACAGATTATATACAGACCAGTCTGATGGGTGTTTCGGTTGTTGCGGACTATGTTCAGTAGTATAGGGATCGAACCCGTCTTCATATCGGGAACCCCATTACCCGAGGCCTATCATCAGGATATCAGCCCACCAAATCGAGTACAGTCGTGTTAGTACTTACTGTTATTTTTATTGTAATTTTTGAGTTAATAACTTATTTATTACAGTGAAAAATATAACAAATCTTTGTATGTTTTTTTCCAGGCTGATATTGTGTGACATGCTATGCGAGTGGCTGATCGTTATATTCACAGTGTCGACTCGACTTCTCAAATGGCATTTATAGAAATACGAGATATGTGTGCTCGTGGACTCACAGCATGTCATCATGCGCATGACAGTTATGTTGGTTCAACTCCAATTGAATCAACGCGCAAACTATACCACTAGTTTAGCCTACTTTGAGGCCCCGAGCGCCTATTGATGGACATGCACACGTGGGAGTGAGGCACGGGGGCCGAAGAGCCCGAGTGCGAGCTGTTGCTGGACCAGACCATCTTATGGGATCACACCCTAATGAGGTTGATGAGGCAACCGGGACGGAGATTCACGAGGGCCCAGGAGATGATTTGCTGGGAGATAATTTCGTGGTTATTCTCCATGGATGACGGATGGTGACTGTGAGGATGCGGCTGCATCAATGTAAGGTCCAGAGATCCACGAGAGAGGCACTGAGTATATTGAGGATCTGCCTACCACAACAGACTCGGCTCCTGGGAGCATGCAGCCTATTGAGTGTGTGACACAAGAGTGTCCTATGCCACGCATTGAGGATCTCCCAATTCGACCATTTCATGGGATAGTCTGCTGTAGGCGAGAACGGGTTCCACATCCTCCTCAGCAAAATCCAGATCCTGCACCGGCTGTCTGAGAAAACCCACAGCCCGACCCTGTTGTCGATGTCAACGATGCTAACGCTGCTAGGAGACCAAGGAGAAAGATCAAGCCTCGCAGGCCATGTGTACTCTCACCGCATTAGTTGTCTTTTGTTCCTGTTCACCCCATTAAACCTACTTCATTTTGTTTGTATATATAGCCACATTCTACTAGGCTTGGTGATTTTTGTATCGTGATTACATATAACTGCATGTGAACTTTGTACAGTGATTTTATGTCTTAGTTGGGCGGATTGGTGAATTAATGCCTTTTGAATGTGTGTGTAGTTTTTTGGACTGTAATTGGCTGTAAGGTGTGGAACATAAATGATGCAAAGTCCTTTTTTTTTTTAATGAATGAATGCGACCTTGATGTCGCATTCTTAGAATGCGATCTATTGATGGCACTCATTTATGGGGACTTTATAGGGGCAAATTGTTAGTTGCGTCCACGTGGGATGCAAACAGTCACCTCTTCCCCATTACCTTTGCCATCGTGGGCGAGGAGTCATCATTAGAGAGTTGGAGTTGGTTTTTAAAACTCCTGCATCAATATGTCATTCTTGAAAGATATATATGTCTGATTTCAGATAGACATAAGGGAATAATCAATGTTGTACGCCATCTTAATGAGTGGCAAGAACCTTTGGCTGTTCATCGATATTGCCTCGGGCACATTAAGAGAAATTTTAATGCCAAGTTTAAGGACACTAATCTAACAAATTTGATGTATACTGTGGGTCTAGAGCGTAAAAAGACCAAGTGTCAATCATACTTGGATGAAATCAGAATTCGAAAGGAATAGGCATTTAATTATTTGACGGAAATTGGTTTGGAGAAATGGACTTTGTCATATGATGACGGCCATAGATATGGTTTAACGACTACTAGTTTGTCTGAATGCATGAATAGTGTGCTCAAGAAAGTAAGATCTCTTCCACTAAAAGTTTTAGTTGAAACTTCATTTATAAAGTTAGTTAAGTATTTTAATGAACACAGAGATGAAGCATCTAGTTTAAGACACCCTTTACCATTTGAAATGTGGAAGTTGTATTGTTATTATGAGGAAAGGTCTAGAGGGCATGTTGTAACTGAATTTAATGCACAAGTCGGAATATTCGGGATCAAATCGTCAGTGCAACAGGAGCATAGAGCTCCAAATGTTTACAGTGTCAATTTGAGAGAGAAATCTTGCAGTTGCCAAAAATGGAGTATATATGGTATACCTTGTTTGCATAAGTTTGCAGCATGTCGCCGCAGATGTTAGAATCCCATTAACTTTGTTTTAGAGTTCTATACTAGAAGAAATTACCAGTTGACATATGAGGGACAGTTTTTTCCTATGGCGGATGAACAATATTAGAGGCCTTCAACTTTTACGCTTGCGCCTGTGGAAGAAATGATGAGGAAGAACTTCCTGGCCATCCGTGAACTTTAAGGATACCTTGTGATATGGATTATTGCACACCCAACTCTCCTCCACGATGCAGCAACTGTCACAGGAGTAGACATACTAGGAGAAATTGTACTAATAATACTTTTACTGACTCACGAGATTAGCTCATTGATTCAACTATTCCTTTGTATTTTATTTTACTGTACTTGGGATATTGGAATTTAGACAACTATTTAGTTCTTGTTGTAATATTATTATGTTATTTAACTGTATTATGAATGGTTGAAGCTAGTTACTGATATACAATTTTGTTCAGTTGTGACTTGAGTACAACTTTTGGATTGAGTAACAACTATGGAGAAAGCAAGCAAGCAGCAAGTAGTGACAAAGGTCGCATTCCACAAATGAGATCTTGAGGTCGCATTCTTTGAATGTGACCTTGCCTTATAGTTAATCATTCTCTCGTTCAAGTAAAATTAAGAATGACGGCAAAGGTCGCACTCATTTTAGGAGGAACTATAATCAAAAAATCCACCAAAGTCACCTCACTGTCAGAATTTCAGTGGAAAATGACACAATTTTCCGGAATTCCCATAGAAAATCACAACCACAAGCCACCAGTACTCCCAAGAAAGAAGAAAACTTGAAACCAGTGAAAACGGTGACGAAAGTAACACCTGCACCGGAGGGTGTTCCCATTTCATCTGTTAAGCCGTTGGGCCCAGACCCAAAGGATCTTCCTAAGAATGTTTCAAAGATTTTTAACTTTATCATTTTCACGTAGTAATACTACCAATACTAATGCTTTTAGCTCTCTTAATACCGCTACCATGAAAGATCAGGTTTACGAGTTTTCAGGATCTGTGGCGTTCACAATCTCTTCTCCGCCAAGCAGCTTGCCTTTGTCCACTTTTTCATTGAAGCAAAAACTTAACTGCAACGCCGAGGCTGCCGGAGCAACAGACAATCTTCGGGGCCTTCTTTGACTCAGATCATTAATGTATCAAACACAGTTACTATATCTTATACATTAATATTAGTTTTATGTATGGAGTAAATGCAAATGGAAGTAGATGGATCAACTCCTTAGAACTACTTGAATGGTAGACCTAATGGCACATGATATTAGAATCCCAAACCTCTCAAATATATTCCAAATAGATTTGGAGCACAAAGGAAATACAAGAATGATACAAGAATTTCTTCTTAATACGAATGTTCATGCATTGTGATCTCGCGTATTCACTAGTAAGAATCTATTAATAAATTGGCACTCTAATCTGTATTTATTAACATAATATATTGTATAAATAATATATATAATTAATAATTTAAGTAATTAATATCATAATATATATTCTGTTACATAATTTTAATTTATCTTTTATTATCTGATTAAGTGCAAATAATACTCTATTTCTAAAATTTGTTAATAAGACTTGTCTTAATCAAGAGCTGAATTTGTTGGTTTGTTCAACAGAAAGGTTGACACTCACCATTCCATTCCAAGTAAATAGTTGGACACTCCATGCCATTGCCATCTGATCTCCCATTTATAGAAGAGCAGTCCTGTGAGATACAATGAAGTTGTTGAATTATTTAATAGTCAAAATGAAATTTTGATCAAATTAAGTGGTTAAGATTTCATCTAATCAGAAGCCCATTTTGTATTCTTGGATTTCGTGTGTATATATACATAGAGGGGGAGAGAGCATTTGTACATGAAATTACTAGGTATTTTGAGGGGCACAAGTGCACAAATTGTGCACCCCAAATTCAGCCCCATGTGCGTAGTAATTGCCCTCAGAGAATGGTAGACGTCTTCCACTCTACTGCACCCATCAGGGTGAAGCAGGGCCATGAAATCCATCTAACTCCTGATTCCTGAACGCTCACAGTACTACTTACCAAACCCTCCGAGTATGGCTCTATATAAACCAAAAGTAGTTTTGTTTCTCAACATCTGAATGTACCGGAAGAAATGGCACCCACTACTTTGACTGCTCTAGCTGAGGAGAAGACACTGCAATCAAGCTTCATCAGGGACGAAGATGAGCGTCCCAAAGTGGCCTACAACCAGTTCAGCAACGAGATTCCGATCATTTCTTTGAAGGGTCTTGATGACAAAGACGGTGCAAGAAATGAAATTTGTAAGAAGATTGTTGAGGCCTGTGAAGATTGGGGGATTTTCCAGGTGGTTGATCATGGGGTTGATGTTAATCTTATTTCTGAAATGACTGAACTTGCCAGAGAGTTCTTTGCTTTGCCTCCTGAGGAAAAGCTTCGCTTTGACATGTCTGGTGGCAAGAAAGGTGGCTTTATTGTTTCAAGCCATCTTCAGGTATCGTTCTTCATACATTTTCTTCAATTCTCGATTGTTGGACGGTTCTGTCATAGGTAGCATCTTGCCATATATTCAGTGATAAGGTAGTTGGAGTTGGTATAAGATTTTTTCATTAGGCAAACGAAGGCTGATGAAATGGGAAAATCTTTTACTTTCATTTGAAAATTTGATATGAAAAATGGATTCTTGATATCCTCTATGTCCTAAAAATCAACTATCGAATTGGGAATCCGATTAATTTTGATGATATTGATGATTTTGTAGGGAGAAGCAGTGCAAGACTGGAGAGAAATTGTCACGTATTTCTCCTATCCAATTCGGGCTAGGGATTACTCAAGATGGCCGGACAAGCCTGAAGCATGGAGAGCAGTTACAGTGACAAGCTGATGGAGCTGGCCTGCAAATTGTTAGAGGTGTTATCAGAGGCGATGGGACTGGAAAAGGAGGCCTTAACCAAGGCATGCGTGGACATGGACCAGAAAGTAGTGGTGAACTATTATCCCAAGTGCCCACAGCCTGACCTGACATTGGGACTCAAACGCCACACTGATCCAGGAACCATCACCCTTCTGCTGCAGGACCAAGTCGGTGGCCTTCAAGCCACGAGGGACGGTGGCATGTCTTGGATCACTGTTCAGCCGGTTGAAGGAGCTTTTGTTGTTAACCTTGGTGACCATGGTCACTATCTGAGCAATGGCAGGTTCAAGAATGCGGACCACCAAGCTGTGGTGAACTCAAATTACAGCAGATTATCCATTGCCACATTCCAGAACCCTGCACCAGATGCAATTGTGTACCCATTGCAGATCAGGGAGGGCGAGAAGCCGATTCTTGAAGAACCCATCACGTTCTCTGAGATGTACAGGAGGAAAATGAGCAATGATCTTGAGCTAGCTAGGCTGAAGAAGCTGGTAAAGGCGAAGGAGTTGCAAGAAGTTGAGAAAGCTAAGCTGGAGGACAAGCCCATTGAGGATATTTTCGCTTGAGAATTCAGTATCCCTTGCTAGATCTAATCTGCATCGGTAAATAATTGAATCGTAGCCTCTCCGAAAAAGGGAGGGAACAAAAGGGTCATATTTTGTATGATTCTTTTCATTACAACATAAGCCACTATGATCAATGTGTGTATTTCTTGTGCGTGTGTTTTTTGCAGGGAATACTCTGCTCTACCACGGTTGAAAGTTGTTTAAGGCCAAACCTTCGATTCTCAGTGACTGCAAACTTACTTAGCATCACCCATGGCATGATGAGTTCATAGTGAGTAGCAATTAATTGTAGTTAAATACTACCACTCAGAGCCTGAGCAAGCATGATCATTCATTCCGTTTTGCTTTTGATATAAAAGGAGTTAAGCGTGTGAATCAAATTTAAAAACTCAATATGAAAAGAAAATTTTAGTATGACCGCATACTCGTAGATAGTATATATTGAAAAATTATACTATATAATTTTTATTACATAAAATATAATCGTTTGGCATGTGTTGACGTTAACTTTGCCGAGCCGACACAACGGTTACTTTGAGTCGATGCCGATTCAATAAGTTTGGACGAGCCGATAGAGTCAACGTTTCAAATAGCCGACAGTCATGGTCAACATCGGCACCACGAAGCCGATAAGAAGAAAAACAAACTCCTAATTTTTCGGCGCAATAATCTTGCACGACCGTTGGAGGCATTCTTCGGCCGGAAGAAACTCCACGATCTGTTAGTGGTTCGATTGCAGCAAGTATAAAGTGGGAGCTTCGCCCAGAACCAAGACATCATAAACCATCAACCAACAACATTCAAATTTAATTTCTTCTACTTTGTCATCATTTACAACTTTTTAATTTAGGATTTCAATTTCTTACAGCTTTCTTACCGTTTGTTGTAATTTTCCTTTACAGCTTTATTTCTAATATTTTCTTACAGCTTGCTGTTCTTCTTTCAAGTGTTAGACATTTTTTCCTTAGCAAGTTAATACAAGTATCAGTCTTTTGTCTCAGAAAAGTCCTTTCGTTGAGTATTTTCAACTGACTTTCTTGAACCCTTTCTATAGTAAGTTCAAGAAATCCGATCCCTGATTCAAAAGAGATCCGATATCATTTTCTATTTTACCAAATCGGATCGTTTGTGTTTATCGGAAAAGAAGTCGATCCCCGTTTGCATCGACTCCTTATTTTGACCACAACAAATATATATATATATATATATATATATATATATATATATATTTATAGTTTACATGAATTGAGTCAATACTAAAATTTCCGAACTTCATTTCTTGAGTGTAAAGCTTGGAGCAACTTTCTGTGAAATTTGGTAGGTTTATTTGTTTCAAGAAACCAGCCGCGTTTAACAAATTAATAGGTATGGGTGGCACATGAAATGACCACAAACGCCACCAGACTAAACTCTCTCCACAACTCACGGAAACATCGTGAAGTACGTGGGTACGGGGCTACTGGATTTGGGCCGTTTGGTTCTTGAGAATGGAAGAGGGTAAACTCATTGACCTTCATTCCTTCTATAAAATTAGCCACATGGTTTCCAAAGCTTGCAACAATGAGGGGCGAGGCCTAGACATGATGCTTTGCCCCTCCACAAACAACAAAAGAAAGATCAAACAAAGGGAAAAAGAAAGACCAAAAGCAAAATTTGCCTATTCTATCTATATTAAGGAAATAGCTTAGTTAAATAGAATGGAATTCTCATCAAGTAAAAGTCAAGAATTCGATATATATTTTATCGCGATGTATTTAGAAGAAATTTATAGTTTTTTTTTTTATTTTTTATTTAGTTCAATTATTATACATGCACTAATCCTCCCACTTACCTTAAAATAGTCCATATTTTGCCACTTGTACCCAAAATATAATATCTGCTGTCTAATTGCGGCACCTACTATTGGATAAGTAAGTGGCTGTAGGACACCTACTATTGTCAACTAAAAAATATTAGAGAGATAAAATTCACACCTTTTTCTATTAATTAGACTAAAGTGTCTTTCTTATTCTAATTTTAAAATCTTAGTGTATTTTTTTTTTATTATAAACTTTTAAACAAAATTATATTTTTTGAGTAAATATCAAACTAACCTAAATATATGAAAAAAATACACGAATTAAATTGTTAAAAATAATGACTTATACAAAATTTGAAATTCATATTTTTATTATTGAAAACTTTATTTCTTCTCATTTATCTTCCATACATTGTGAAGGTATATAGTACGGAAATATTTGTATGGACCTGGTCCACATAAACAAGGCCTACTAATACATCTAGTCTATGTGAACTCGATCCACCCGAGAATGTCTTTAGTATTATAATTTAGGGTTCTAGTATTTGATTAAAAAATTATTGATTTATTTATTCTTAAAACTATGTATAAATTAAAATATTGATAAAATAGAGAACTTATGAAAGATTAAAAGAAAAAAAAGCATTGAGGAAACACATTAAAAGAAAAAATATAATTAATAAGTATTCAACTTTAATTATTTATGTATTATTAAAATATTTAATCTACATATTAAAAAAATAGTGACATAGTTAATTGAAAATAAGAATAAGAAATGACACATTTATTTAATCAACAAATATTAATGGATAAAAATGTGAATACAATAACTTTAAATAAAAAAACTCCCCAATTTACTAACTCAATGACTACATTTTTTTTTTCTTTTACCATCAATAAAAATTTATTGAGGGATGTGTCAATTCATAGAGGGGGAAAAGAAATGCCGCCACATTAGTTATTTTATGTGTGAAAGACTTTGAATGTTGAAATACCTATTTTGTCTAATTTAAGAGGTCTATTGCTATGCATCTCATTCAAGTGGTACAAAAATAATTGAGTAAAGCACTCAGAATGAATATAACAGGAAGAAAAAGATCAAAAGATGAACTAGAAAGTAATGGAAGTGGGTGGGATGCTGGGGTTTATATACCCTACCCAAAAAGATTAAGGCACTAGAGGACAATCAACATGCAAAGTCGATGAGTTTGAGTTGTCTTAATAGTTGGATGATTGGGTACCTTTTTTTTTTTATAATTTTTAAATTTTTTTAATGCAAAAAGGTTAAAAAACAATCTTCATTAAACTTTTTTTTTTGTGAGCCAAGATAATAATGAATTAAACTTGTTTTGCTTGACTGAACCATGGAATGTGATCGGAGGTAAGTAGAAACTTTCTCCCTCACAACAGTGTTGGAATTTTTTTTTTTAAAAAAAAATTGTAATTTATGTTACAAAAATTGGAAATTTTTAAAAATTTTATATTTTACTTTTAAAAAATTATAACATTATTCTCTCAATATAACTTAGTCTCTCCTCTGAAAATTCCAACAAAAATTTGTATCATACCATACGATAAAATGTACTGCTGAGTAGCGGAATAGATGGGGGCAGCCTACCTCTTCCTATTCCTGGTCTTGGACTGCCTAATTGACTTGTCCAAAGACCAAACTTCTCTCACGCAAAATATGCTAACAATTCTTGAACCTTTATAAATTTTTATTTTTATTTTAAAATTTTAAAATATATAATTTTAACTCTTAAATTTTTAAAATATTTCTTCCATCAATTAAAACTATTAAGTACTTATGCAAATTCATCACATGGCTTCTACATAACTTATTTTATAGATATTTTCATTTACTCAACTCTCACAATATGGTACTATCTTTCTAATTCTTACAAAGCAACTTCTATATATGATAGGAAAAGATTATTGCGACTTGTGTGTCTCTCACTTTCTATAGAAATACCAAAAAAATTACTATTCGTCAAGAATTGAATCGATTTTTTTTCTTCTTCATATTTGTGTCTTAATTTTATTTATTAAAGGGTAAAATATATTATTTTTGTTATATAGTTAGATTCGAAAAAGTGTGTAAGAGTAATCTCAAAATTATTGAATCGGATAAAAGGTTTGAAATTAAATCTTAAAATTATTGTTGATAAATAAAGAAATTCGAAAAGAATAGAGCGAGATTAGAGTTGAAGAGTAATATTTTAGAAATAAAAAATAGAAGAATGAGAGCTAAAATTTGGTGATTTTGTATTGTACTTGAACTTTTATTGTTGAAATGACTTTTTTTTTTAAGTGTTTTAAAAATTCAATAGCTAAAATCACACATTTTAAAATTCGAATGTGAAAATCAAAATTTATAAAAATTCAAAAGTGACTGACATATTTTGTCTAATTTCTCTTACTAGAAGAGAAATTATCCAAGAACCCTTGTTTCTATTGGTGCAATAACACAATGTTTTTGGTATTCTTGACTAGAAATCACATTAATTGCGTGGTAAGACAAAACCTAATATTTGTCTAACACGAGGTTGGACAATTGAGTGGTGCAGGACCAAGTCATCAAAAAGCCGGTAAGAAAAATGAAAAAATGGCTGCGGCTGACCCAATTATCACTTGACCTTATCATAAAGAAACAGAAGTCATTTAATTACCAAGATTAATAATAATAATTGTTGTCTCCTCTTATACTATGACGGATCGAACATTCTTTTTCATTAGCTTATACAAAATTATTTTCTTTAGATTGATTTTTAAATTAATTTTTAAAAATATACAATTATCTCAATCATATTACCTAAATATTATTTATTTTATTTAAAATTTAACAAAACGTAAAACCTTTTAAAACTAAATTATTAATGTTTTTTTATATATTTTACACTACTACACTTTTTATACAGAGACAATAGGTTCTAGTCATTGGAGAAGTAGCCAACAAAAAGATGGTGTAGCCGTTGTGAGATGGAAAGTCGAAGACAAAAAAAAGGTATACACAAACCTTGGTATGGATATACATGTACAACCTTGGTATACACAAACTTTCTTGGTGGAAGAAGCAACAAAACAAACAAATACAATAAACAAGTATAGATTAGATCATGTGAGTGGGATGCCTCTGTGTAAAATTATGAAAAATTGAATTGAAAAGAGCAAGATTGATACAATTCCACGTTTTCTTCATGGGAATTTCATTTTATTTTTGCCTTTTTTATTTCTTTCTTTCTTTAAATTCTTATCCTTTTTCAAAATGTTACTTGTATTTTTCATAATGTAAAAAAAAAAAAAAGTTCGGTCACTAATTATAAATAAAAAGAATTTTTATATTGGTTATGAGATTGTTTATCCTACTTTCGTCAAAAGAGAGCCACCTTTATAACCAAGTGTCCGAATAACGGCATGTAAACCTTTATAAGTCGGCCTTATTCTTTCTTGAAAGACATGTTTTCCATTCTCACCGCAACTTATAGCCGCTCCATAGATTATGCAACCAAATTGGTTTCTTCCACGCCTTTTTACACGCTCCCCATGGCAAAGAACCCGAAATTCAGGACGCCCAACAGTTTTATTTGGAAATTATTTAATACTACACCCGTTTTAAAATAAATATTTATAAAATTCTTTATACACAAATTAAGAGCGTTAAAAATAATTAAAAAAATCTTACATAGATCGTAGATTCGTAGGTCACATGTATTGAAAAGTTATATCGTATAATTTTTATTACATAAAATACACTCCTTCAATGCATGTAATTTACATAGATCGAGTCAATACCAAAATTTTTAAAAAATAATATTACAATTTATATAATGTTTATATTTTATTTTTATTAAATATACGATAGTTATATTTTTATTTTATTATTTCTAATTGAAAATTAATGCTACTATTATCACACTCTTTCTTTTTTTCTAATATAGAGGGAGTATTTAGTGAAAATTCTTGAGAAGTCAGAAGAAAAAAGAAATATAAGAAGTTGTGTAGTTTTCTTAGAGTAACTAAATGTAAAATAAGAATAAATTAATTATTATTAAGTAAAAATATGTATACAGATATTTATTTTGAAATAAAATTAAGAAGTTGAATGAATATTTATTTTTAAATGAAATAAATAATTTATTTAAATTAATTATTACTTTATATGTGATTATTATAATTTCATGTATCTCTTGAAAATAATATTATTTTATTAAAAATTTAATTAATATATATAACTTATTTTAAATAATTTAATATTCTTTTAATTTAATGTCTATAGCTAAATCATTTCATATATATATATATATAAAATACGAGTTTCCAGAAGTCTCCTGTAGGAATAAGTGGAAGCCTTATGTAGTGTTACGTGGCTAAATTCATCTCATAGTTAATTGAAACCTTTGGTAATGCTAATTGACTAGATTATGCAGAAGTCTGTTGTAGTTAGCAGTGACAACTGGGTCGGTCCGCACGGTTTCGGGCCGGACTTAAGGACCAACCCGCTTGGAGGGTGGGTTGGTTCCGGAGAGGGGCGGGCCGGTCCACCGAACCGGACCAGGAGGCCCGTGTGGCTCGCGGGTCGGCTCGTGGCTTATTCTTTTTTTTTTCCTACTTAACATAATTTTTTAAAATTATAAAAAAGTCACCTTGGAGTGGTGGGGGGTTTGGCTTTGACCCCTACCTATTTTATTAATTAATAAAATAAAGATTACATAAGAGGGGGACTTGATGCCTAAACCTCTTAAAAATATTACAATGATTAAAATTTAAAAATATAATAAATATCTTAAAAATAAAATTAAATACATAATATTACTTATCCTAAATTCCTAATTACAAAAATACTAAACTAACTACTTAGTTCACCATATTCATTATATGAGTCATCATCAATAATCCATGAATTAGCCGTTCTATCTTCGGCTACAAACCAACTATTACAACACATTAACATCTCCAAAGTTTGAGGAGCCAATCGAGATCTTCTTTCATCGATTGTTCGAGTGCTCTCACTAAAGACGCTTTTCGATAGCACTGTAGAGACTGGTGGTGTCAAAAAATCACGTGTCATTTTAGATAAAATGGGGTATTGACTTACATGAGCCTTCCACCAACCACAAATATCAAAATGCTGATCTTCATTTTCTACCAAGGGTTGCATCTCGTAAATTGTCATCTCGTTGTAGGTAGTAGTCGATATTTTTTGACGTTTCATAATACCCCATGGATTAAATACTGATAAAATTGATGAGGTAGATTTTCATGGAGGTTGAAAGTGACTACTAGATGATGAAGCTTGCCTACTTAAATTAGAAGAACTAGAACAAGAAGACTCAAACTCATATAAATTATACATGTCAGATAAAGCTTTAACTGTTTTATCTTTTATGTCTTTTATCATATATTGTTTAAGTGCTTGTGATTCATCAAAATCTAATGTTCCATATAAATATTTAATAATACTATGAAAACCTGGTGTCTTTACTCTAGGATCCATACACAATACCATACAATATAAAATAAGAATATCTTCATAATATTTTTTATATTTTTCAAACATACTTCTCATAAAAAAAACTATATTGGGGATGATACATATATTCACAAAAAATATGTGCTACCTTAGCAAGTGTTGGAAGAATATGATGAGTAGTGGGATAATAAAATCCCGATAAAAGTTCAGTAGCTTCTTTGAAAGTAAATAAAAATGTTGAAAGTGCAGTACAATTTTCAAAATGAGCTTCAGTTAGTGGAGGTTGAAAATTATTACTATTACAAAATTCAATAAGTTAGTTTTGAAAAGGTATAACACTTTCAAACATATCTAAAGTTGAGTTTCATCTAATTTTACAATCTAATCTAAATTTTTTAAAAGATACACATTATTCTCGACATAATGCCTTAAAATTTTGTTGTCTAGTTGGAGAGGTTTTAATATATAAAACAATATTTATAATTATATTAACAATACCATCAATATATTTATATCATTCTTTAACACATAAATTAAGTATATGACAAGTACACCTAGTATGAAATAAAATACCATCTAACATAGGATTTATAGTATTTTTTAAAATTGTTATGGCAGAATCATTATTTGATGCATTTTCTAAAGAAATAGAAATAATTTTATTTAAAATCATATATTCACGACATGTTTGAGTAATCATTCTAGCTATACTACTACCTACATGAGGATATTCAAATAATTTAAAACAAATAGTTATTTTTTGTACTAATCAATCATGATCTATCCAATGACATGTAATGCATAAATAAGATTCATTAGTAATTGCAGTCCTACCATCATAAATAATAGCAAATTTCCAATTACAAGAATCAAACATAACAATTAGATACTCTCTCATTTCTTTATATATCTTTATTATATCATTTTTTAATATTGTTCTAGGAATTCTTTTCCATGCTGGTTGACAATTATTTTGCATATATTGTTCATAATGTGGATTTTCTGCAAAATTAAAAGGTAATTTAGTTTGAACAATCATTTTAGCAAATGCATTTCTATTTTTTCTATGATCATATTGAAAATTATCAACCATTTGACCTCCTGTAGTACGTATTTATTGTTGTTTAAGTAAGTTTTCTAACTAATCATTATGTGACATTTTCATATGTCTAACTAATGTTCCCGTCCCTCCTCCCTTCTTATGTGTATATACCGTTTTACAAATTTTACATGTTGCCCTATCACTATCATTATCTTTTTCAAAAAGATGCCAAACCATAGATATTGTTGCTTTGGTTGTAACATCCGTTGTTTCAACATCATCCTCACCTATATTAGATGCGTCGGGATTAATTATTGGAGTTAATTGTGATTGTGAAACACTAACACTAGGCCTACTAGGACATTTATCTTCATTACCTATTTCATTATTTATTAAATTTAAAGCTAGATCTATATTAAAATCAAAATGTGCAGATGATTGGGATGAAGAAAAATGATGATATTGATTTGGATCCATTATTTCTTAAAAAAAAAACAAGCAATCAAAATTCAAATAAAAGTTCAAAAAAAAGTATTAACAAATAATGAAATAAGAGAATTGAAAAATATAAATAACAAATTAATTTAAAAATTAAACAAATAACTAAAACAAATAAACAATTAATAAAGCTAAAATAAAATAATGTAAGATTAAAAAATACTAACTTGTTGATGACCAAGATTCAAGAATAACAATACTTTGTTGAGCTTTTAACTTCTTGTATCCACTATTCCGCTACTCAACAATCTTCCAAAATATGAAGACTTTCTTGAAGAATTGAAAAAGTATAATACAAAAATAAATTTTATTCTAATACTCTTTGTAGAGAAAATGAATAAATTTGAGGATTATGAGAGAAAGATGAATGGAAAAAAGAGAGAATTGGAGAGAGTTTGAGAGAATTGGAGAGTGTTGATGAGTTTTGGGTTGAATTGTGGGGTATTTATAGAGTTTTGGAGGTTAGGGACCAAATTGCAAAAAAAAAAAAAAATTCAGCCGTTTTAGGGGCTAAATTACAAAAAAAATTAAAGGACAAAATTAAAAAAAAACCAGAGAGATAACGGCTCTTTCAAGCGGACCGGCCCGTGGTGGGCTAGGGATTTTACCCCCTGGCCTGGACTGACGCACAGTGCTCGGTCTGCCGAACGGGCCCGGCCCAGTTGCCATTGCTAGTTGTAGTACTAAGTGAAAGTCTCTTATAGTGCCAAGTAGTTAAATTCAACTTATAACACGTGTCAGAATGGTGGATGTTATTGAATTGTGACACGTAATAAATTGAAATTAAATATTTTTAGATTAATTTTTTTCTACTGTTTCATTTTGCATCATATTTAATTCTTTTGAGTTTTGCATCACTTCGTACAATATGTTACTCTTTCTGTCTCTATTTATCTGTCACAATCGAAAAATTTTTGTGTTATTTTTTATGTGTTACAATGAAAAATTTTAAGTGTCATTAATGTTAATTTTACTACTATACTTTTGTATTAAATAGATTTAAAAAATGAAAATATAATAATTTTAGAGAGAGTCGAGCAAATAAAATAAGAAAATAGTTGTGGAGAACATTAAATTTAAAGGTACTTTTGAAATATATAAATAAAGTTGTATGAATTTAAGATACTAATTAATTTTTTTAAAATTGTATAAAATAATTAATTATGATAGATAAATAAGGACGGAGAAAGTATTTTATATTAATTTATGTAACACAATAACATTAAATTAGTAATTACTCCCTCCGTCCCATTAAAATTGACCTACTTATTATTTTGGGATGTCCCATTAAATTTGACACTTTCCTTAAAAGGAAAATTTTTACTATACAATTTATTATAAAATAATCAATGTACCCCACATATATTATATTTATATTCTTAGATTTAACATAAAGTATTATAGGACCCATATATTTTATATTATATTATATTATATTATTATTATATTCTAATTTTTACTTTTACATAAAATATCGTGCCAAGTCAACCGCTGCTAATTTTAATGGGACGGAGAGAGTATAAAAATTTGATCGCAAATTTCAGCACCACCCCACGTTTTCCGTTACAAATCGCTGGAGAACAAGAACAAGAAAAGGCCAACAGACAGACGCGTGGCCTTTTCTTGTTAGCAAGCACAATTGGACTGTGTTGTATTTTCTAATCGGTCAAACAAAATAATAATAGCACTAATAAAATATAAGTTTTTTTTTTAGTTTGACGTTTAACACCGACAGACAAGCTCTTTTGGCAGTGGGCCTTTGTCTCATAATGCAACAGTGCTCGTTTTGCTTTGGCTTTCACTGCCTATTCATTAAAAAGTTGGCAGAAATTTGCTTAAAGTCTTAGATTCAAGATTTTGTTCATATGGGTGATTAACCGTTTTAGTGATTTCCCACTAAAAAAATGACAAAAAACGTGAAGGGCCAAGGGAAACACTACCAAAGCAATCAAGTTTCGGGTTTAATTTCAAGCAGCATGTCCAGAACTATCACTAATTTACATTACAACAAACCAAAAGAGAGTTTAATTTCATTATTTCATTATTAAGCACACTAAAAAAAAAAAAGGAAGCCCTTAAAGATATCTCACCTGAAATTAGACAGAAGCGATTGGCTTGAAAAATTAGGCGAAAGCGGTTAGCTTGAAAGGAAAATATATCAAAATCTTCTGCATTAGACCTGACATTAGGCGGAAGCGGTTGGTTTGGAAATAAAAACACATCAAAATCTTTTGCATTAGAAACCAAGTCAAAATTTGACCATGTTTCAAATGAATTACGAGTCTTCATATCTGCTTTGAGGTTTTTTGTTTTTTTTATGTTTTCTAATGGCTGATGACTGAGATATATATCGATACACACACACACATACATATATATATATATATATATATATATCTGTACGAGGAAGAAGAAGAGATAGATGATAGGTGGAGGGACGAAAAAGAAGAAAAGACAATGAGGAAGGGGAAAAGATGGTACCGGGAAGAGTAAAAAAAAAAAGAGATTTTTTTTTCTTGGCATTTCCTACTTGTCATCATGTTCTTGCATTTCTTTTTCTTTTCCCTTATTTTCTTGTGAAATCATTATTCCCTAAATTAGAGGGAGAACAGAAACAGTATAAGAAAGATTTTGATTGGACAACATCATTAAATTATCTTGATCCGCAGACAAGCGCGTGTGAACTTGAAGTTCAAAAGATAATTCATTTGTAAAGCATTGCAAATCAAATGCCAGACGTTTTTGTTGACTCCAGAAGAGTAACAAAATCGCATATTCCAGCTATAAATGCTCCTATTCGAATTAAAGTTCCAGCCGAACAAAAGATTATACCTATAGCTGTTGAGCCAAAAGCATGCCAGAAGCATGGCCGGCTTCTTGGTTCTAAAGATAAAATCCTCGAAAGAAGAGATGATGAAAGGATCCAGATGATCATATTAGAAAAGAATGATAAAGACCAAGAGAAAACTGATGACAAATAACCAGAAGTTGATGAAAGTAACACTGAAATTTCTATCAATTATACCACTTCCGGTAGAAGTTGGAATCGGATAGAAATAATTATTGATAATATATTTGCATATAATATATCTCTTGATTTTATACAGGATAATGATGATCCTGAACCAATATTAGTTGATGAATGTCGGCATAGAAAATATTGGCTACAATAGAAAGATGCGATTCAATCGGAGTTAAATGCACTGACACAACGTAAAGTCTTTGGACCTGCAGTCTGAACACCAGTAGGTGTAAAACCTGTTAGTTACAAATGGATATTTGTGAGAAAACGCAATGAAAATAATGAAATCATACGAGTAAAGCATGGTTAGTAGCCCAAGATTTTTCACAAAGATCAGGTATTGATTATAATGAAACTTATTCTCCTGTTGTTGATGCTATTACACTCAGATATCTTATCAGTTTGGCAGTACATGAAAAGATATATATGCGTCTATTAGATGTTGTCACTGTTTATTTGTATGAAAATTTAGAAAATAATGTTTACATGAAAATCCCCGAAGGATTTCATATGCCTGAAGCATATAAACATTATCCTCGTGAAAATTACTCCATCAAGTTGTAGAAATCATTATATGGCTTGAAACAATTTGGACGCATGTGATTCAATCATCTTAGTGAATATTTTATTAAAAGCGGGATTTAAAAATGATCAGGTATGTTCATGTGTTTTTATTAAGAAATCTAGTTCTAAATTTGTGATATATGTTGATGATATTAATCTTATTGGAACTCTTGAAGAGCTCAAAGAAACAATTGATTATTCGACAACAAGGATGTTGATAAAATTATATTTTGCCTTGATTTACAAATTGAACATTCGGCAAGTTTCATCAATCAACATATATACAACAAAAGTTCTAAAAAACTTTTACATGGACAAAACACATCCATTGAGTATTTCAATGATCGTCCAGTCATTAGATGTGAAGAAAGATTTTGACCTCAAGAAGATGATGAA
The DNA here is from genome assembly GCA_026120185.1 of Voacanga thouarsii. Classification (NCBI taxonomy): domain Eukaryota; kingdom Viridiplantae; phylum Streptophyta; class Magnoliopsida; order Gentianales; family Apocynaceae; genus Voacanga; species Voacanga thouarsii. The sequence continues at coordinate 56,162 of JANUWF010002509.1, forward strand.
GAACTTATTGGTCCTAAAGTACCATACTCAGTACAATTGGTGCATTATGTATCTTGCTAACAATACATGACCTGATATTGTATTTGCTGTCAATTTATTAGCAATATTTAGTTCTTCACCAATACGACGACATTGGAATGAAATTAAACAAGTCATTCGATATCTCTAAGCAGCTACTTCTTCAAATCATGCTGAAAGTATAACCATTCATGAAGCAAGTAGAGAATGTGTATGGTTACGATCAATGATTCATGATATTCGAGAAAGTTATAGATTATCATCTATCAGAGATATTCCAACTCTTCTTTATGAAAACAATGCAGCTTGCATAGCTCAAATACGAGGATGATATATTAAAGGAGATCGGACAAATCATATTTCACCAAAATTCTTCTTTACTCATGAATTCCAGAAGAAAGGTGAAATTGATGTGTTACAAATTCGGTCATGTGACAACCTCGCAGATATTTTCACGAAAACTTTACCGACTACAACATTTGAGAAGTTATAATATAAAATCGGCATGCGTTGATTTAAAAATTTAAAAGAATCATCTCATTAGGGGGAGTAATAAAAAGACATATAGAATAGTGTACTATTTTTCCTTCACTAGTTTTTTTTCCCACTGGATTTTTATCTAGTAAGGTTTTAACGAGACATATTCTTTATGTAATGGATGAACATCCAAGGGGGAGTGTTATGATATATTGTAAATTAGTGGAAGCTCCACTAATTATGGATTTATGTGAATTATTAAGAAATTAGTGGAAACTCCACTAATTATGAATTTTTATAGATATCCATCATTTAGTGGAGACACCACTAATTAAAATTAGTAGAAGATGATGTATTCCACTAATTAAGAGCTCTATAAATAGAGCTATTCTCTAAACTTGTAATACACCATCATTTTTTGAAAGAATTGTGAGAAAATTGTAAGAAAAAGAAAGAGAGAAGTTTGAAGAAATTCTTGTGCAAAAATAGTTAGAGTTTTCTTAGTGTGTAGTGTGCAGATTTTTTTTTCTAACACTACCTAAATTTTATAACAACAAAGTTGTACTTTTAATAAAATATTATTAAATATGGGATAGATGTGGAATCCAATCATTGATGAGAGAAAGAAAATATATGATGTAGTGTAAGTATATAATAATTTTTGAAAAACAAAAATTATTTAAATTAAAATCTTGCCGGTCTAATGCTTGGCCAGCCAAATCTTCCACGCATTCTCGGGCTGGCGGCGCCCCACAGCGACATAAGGAAGGATGCCAAAAATCCCAAGACTTCTCTCGTCTTGGTGTAGTGGAACTCAAATACCCGATTGAAGGAAATTCAATAGTAATAGTGGGGCAATTCACTGATATTCCTGGGGTCAGGGGAAGGCCAGAGAATCTAGACCCAAAGGACTACTTCTCGTGATGAGCTATTTGAAGGAATCTTTCGCGGTATGGCTTCTGAAGCTTCTGCTAATATATTTTATTGGTTGGGGCATCCATCTGCCCTCCGCCAAGTAAGAAAGAAGGAAATTTTTTAAGGTCTGAATGGGAGGGCGAAGGCTTTTTGAAAAAGTAGTTTTTGTTATAAAATTAGGGTAGTGTTAGAATAAAATCTACACACTACACACTAAGAAAATTCTAACTATTCTTTGCACAAGAATTTCTCTTCAAACTTCTCTCTTTCTTTCTCTCACAATTCTTTCTCCAATCTTTCTTTCACTAATCTTTCTTTCACAAAATGATGGTGTTTTACAAGCTTAGAGAATAGCTCTATTTATAGAGCTCTAATTAGTGAAATACATCATGGCATACATCATCTTCAACTAATCTCAATTAATGGTGTCTCCACTAAATGGTGGACATCCATAAAAATCTTCTAATAATTCACATAAATCCATAATTAGTGGAGCCTCCACTAATTAATGGAGATTCCAATAATTCATAACACTCCCCCTTGGATGTCCATCCATACATAAAGAATATGCCTCGTTAAAACCTTACTAGATAAAAACCCAGTGGGAAAAAAAATATAGTGAAGGAAAAAGAGTACACTATTCTATATGTATGTTTATTACTCCCCCTGATGAGATGATTCCTTTAAATCTTTAAACCGACGCATACCGATTTTATATCTCAACTTTTCAAATGTTGCCGTCGGTAAAGTCTTCGTGAAAATATCTGCGAGGTTGTCACATGACCGAATTTGTAGCACATCAATTTCACATTTCTTCTGGAGTTCATGAGTAAAGAAGAATTTTGGTGAAATATGTTTTGTCCGATCTCCTTTAATATATCCTCCTCGTAATTGAGCTATGCAAGCTGCATTGTCTTCATAAAGAGGAGTTGGAATACCTTTGATTAATGATAATCCACAACTTTCTCGAATATAATGAATCATGGATCTTAGTCATACACATTCTCGACTTGCTTCATGAATGGCTATAATTTCAGCATGATTTGAAGGAGTAGCTTGGAGATATCGAAGGACTTGTTTAATTCCATTCCAATGTCGTCGTGTTGGTGAAGAACTAAATCTTGCTAATAAATTGACAGCGAAAGCAATATCAGGCCGTGTGTTATTAGCAAGATACATCAATGCACCAATTGCACTGAGATATGGTACTTCAGGACCAAGGAGTTCTTCATCATTTTCTTGAGGTCGGAAAGGATCTTTATCCACATTTAATGATCGGACGATCATTGAAATACTCAATGGATGTGCTTTGTCCATGTAAAATCTTTTTAGCACTTTTGCTATATATGTTGATTGATGAATAAATGTTCCACTCTCCAAATGTTCAATTTGTAAACCAAGGCAAAATTTGGTTTTACCAAAATCCTTGATTTCGAATTTTCTTTTTAAATAATCAATTGTTTCTTGGAGCTCTTCAGGAGTTCCAATAAGATTAATATCATCAACATATATAGCTAATATCACAAATTTAAAACCAGATTTCTTAATAAAAACACATGGACATACCTGGTCATTTTTAAATCCCGCTTTCAATAAATATTCACTAAGACGTGTGAACCACATGCGCCCAAATTGCTTCAGAGCCATATAATGATTTCGCAACTTGATGGAGTAATTTTCACGAGGATAATGTTTATATGCTTCGGCATATGAAATCCTTCGGGATTTTCATGTAAACATCATTTTCTAAATTTCCATACAAGTAAGCGAGTGACAACATCTAATAGGCGCATATCTATCTTTTCATGTACTCGCCAAACCGATAAGATATCGGAGTGTAATAGCATCAACAACAGGAGAATAAGTTTCATCATAATCAATACCTGGTCTTTGTGAAAAACCTTGGGCTACTAATCGCGCTTTATATCGAACGATTTCACTCTTTTCATTGCGCTTTCGCACAAATATCCATTTGTAGCCAACAGGTTTTATACCTTCCGGTGTTCGGACTGCAGGTCCGAAGACTTCACGTTTTGCCGGTGCATTTAACTCCGATTGAATCGCATTTTTCCATTGCAGACCAATCTTTTCTATGCCGACATTCATCAATCGATATTGGTTCAGGATCATCATTATCCTGTGTAACATCAAGAGATATATTGTATGCAAATATATCATCAATAACAGCTTCTATCCGATTCCAACTTCTACCGTAAGTGGTATAATTGATAGAAATTTTAGTGTTACTTTCATCAACTTCTGGTTCTTTGTCATCAGCTCTCTCTTGGTCTTTATCATTCTTTTCTTCAATATGATCTTCTGGATCATTTAATCCTCTTTTCTTTCGAGGATTTTTATCTTTAGAACCAAGAGGTCGGCCATGCTTCGGCATGCTTTTGGCTCAGCAGACTATAGGTATAATATTTTGTTCTCACTGGAACTTCAATTCGAATAGGAGCATTTATAGTCGGCATATGCGATTTTGTTACTCTTCTAGAGTCAACAAAAGCGTCTCGGCATTTGATTTGCAATGCTTTACAAATGAATTATCTTTTGAACTTCAAGTTCACATGCGCTTGTATGCGGATCAAGATAATTTAATGATGTTGTCCAATCACGATCTTTCTTGTACTCGTTTCTGTTCTCCCCTTAATTTAGGGAATAATGATTTCATAAGAGAATAAGAAAATAAATATAAGAAAATGATGACAAGCAGAAATGCCAAGAAAAATATCTATTTTTTTTTCACTCTTCCCTGCATCGACTTTTCATCTTCCTCTCTTGTCTTTTCTTCTCCTCCGACCCTCTACCTACCATCTACCTCTTCTTCTTCTTCATACAGATATATATATATATATATATATATATGTATCGATATATATCTCAGTTATCAGTCATTAGTAAACATCAAAAACAAAAATCACAAAGCAGATATGGAGACTCGTAATTCATTTGAGACATGGTCAAATTTTGACTTAGTTTCTGCAGCAGATGTTGATATATTTTTATTTCCAAACCAACCGCTTTTGCTTAATTCGAACACAGAAGATTTTGATATGTTTTCCTTTCCAAACCAACCGCTTTTGCCTAATTCAAACGCAGAAGATTTTGATATGTTTTCCTTTGCAAACCAACCACTTCCTCCTAATTTCAGGTGAGATACCTTTGAGGGCTTCCATTTGTTTTTAGTGTGCTTGATAATGAAATTAAACTCTCTTTTGGTTTGTTTTTTATGTAAAGCAGTGGAAGTTTTGAACATACTACTTTGGACCAAGTTGATCTGCCCCTACAAGAGACTCGCTTTGATACTGTTCCTCTTGATGCTATTCCTTTGAATGAGGATATGCTTGTGCATGATCCTTTCTACTCTCTAATAGATTTTGAACAAAGCCAGAATATGTTTCCAGGTTATTATATATTTAAACATGGATTTTGAATGGTATTACCTTTACTGATATTATTTTCTTTTTCTAGGAGAAATAATGAGTGGTCTTGGCAACGAAGTCGGAGTAAGTACTCATGAAATGCATAATATCGAAGTTCAAGATATTATTGCAGACAAAATTCCTGGGGAGAAGAAGATGATTAAGAGGCAGAGAGAGAAGAAGGGCAATAACTCCCAGACACTATCAAGAGAAACAATTTCGCAGTACTTTTACCTACCAATCAAAAGCGCAGCCAAAGAACTGAATATTGGCATAACCCGTCTCAAGAAAAGATGTAGGGAGTTAGGAATTCGTCGATGGCCTCACAGGAAATTGGTGAGCTTGGAGACCATAATCAAGAATGTTCAGGTTCTCTCTCATACATACTTATAATTTGTAAGTATGAAACTATGAAAGATTTATAAGTAAATAACCGATGATATCACTTCGATTTACAGGATATGCAAAATAAAGAAGAAGGAGGACATATGGCTGAGAAGAAATTACAAGAAGCCATTGCGATACTGGAATGTGAAAAACAGTTGGTGGAAGAAAGTCCTAATACGCAGTTAGAGGACCAAACGCAGAAATTGAGACAAGCATGCTTCAAGGCCAAATATAATAAGAAATATAATAAACTTAAGGAGATCATAAAATCTCAAGACTCATTTCGCAGTAATTTTACTGCTAATTCCGCTACTAGTCTCGATGTCTGGCTCAAAGGGGAAAGAAAAGGAGGAGGATGTCGAAAAAGAGGAGTCGAAGTCCATAATTACTAATTGTTTGTCATCCTCTAATGTAAATATTGAAAAAGAACAATTACAAACCTTCATCTTACATTTGTCGACTCAATTACAAAAGAGCAACTATAAGCATGTATCATCAAGTTCATATGAACACTATTGATATGAATAAAAGATGTGATGCTTATTATTAATGGAAATATCTTTTTCCCTTATTATCTTTTCTGTTCCACTTCAGGTGGCCAGTATTTCTCTGTGATAAGGGAAATATCGAGTGTGTCCATGACCATAACCACGGCCATCGCCACAACTACGACTATAACGATGGCTTCACTGGAGCCAACGACATTCACTTCTGGGAGTGCTGTTGAGCCAGTTCATCTGGCTTCATGATTTCTCAATAATAACTCATGTTAAAGTTGTCAATTTTGGATACCCTTTTTCTCGATATTGTTACTGTAGAACATGAAAAGTAGAGAATGTCTTCTCCAATATAACTTCATCGATAACTTTTTCTCCGTAAAATTTTTAACTAAGATGTAGTTTTATACATCACGGAGTTCACGGTTTTACAATCTTGCAACTTCGAGTGCAACCATTCATACCGTGCAGTGGGTAGTACGACCATCTTCAGTGGTCAAATCTTTCTTTTTATCCACATGACATATGGATCTCCTTTTTTTTTTTAGCATTTAGATACATTTACGTATGACATATAATTTTTTTTCGTAAATATCAAGGGCTACAAATTCAAATTTAGCGAGATCAATAAATGCGTACCTGTCTTCTGGCTTTAATAACGGCAGAGACTCGTGCTGATAACGTGTTATAAAATTAGGGTAGTGTTAGAATAAAATCTACACACTACACACTAAGAAAATTCTAACTATTCTTTGCACAAGAATTTCTCTTCAAACTTCTCTCTTTCTTTCTCTCACAATTTTTTCTCCAATCTTTCTTTCACTAATCTTTCTTTCACAAAATGATGGTGTTTTACAAGCTTAGAGAATAGCTCTATTTATAGAGCTCTAATTAGTGAAATACATCATGGCATACATCATCTTCAACTAATCTCAATTAATGGTGTCTCCACTAAATGGTGGACATCCATAAAAATCTTCTAATAATTCACATAAATCCATAATTAGTGGAGCCTCCACTAATTAATGGAGATTCCAATAATTCATAACAGTTTTTGGCTTGTAAATGAATTTTTTTTCTATTAAATGAGAAGGGGCTTCAAGTTCTTAGGAAGAGCCGTACGAGGCAGCTCACGTACGGTTCGGGAGCCGAGCCCCAGCACAGGGACTTAGGTCAACACTTACAATATCAGAAATTTAAGATTGAAGGGGACAAGATTGAAAGTACATGTAAGGTATATAAAAATATATATTAAAGTGTAATAGTATAATTTTTAAAGGATGGACGTGGCTCCTTCCTCCTTCAGTGTGTGCATGAATGTGCGCTTTGTATATATTTTTATATATCGTAATCAAATTGATCGTATTTAACTTAATATGGAATTTTATATAAGAGTATATATTATGATATAATAATATAGTTAATAAGATGAGAAGAATATGCGTGTTACGTAATATTTTATATTGAATATAAATATATAAAAATAATATATGATAAGAATATTCATTATTTTGTAATATATAATATGTTAAAACTTTTTTAAAAAAAGTATTAATTTTTTTTAGATAATCCAATATAGTAAATAGATCAATTTAATTATAGTAAATGGAATATTCTAATGACCATGATAGAAGTTCACGGCATCAATTGCACCAAGGAGAATGTCTTAGAATATGTTTAATTAAGGATGATTTATTTTCTCTAAAAGACAACTTGAGTTCTAACAATATTTATTCTTGATATATAAAAGGGTGATTTCTATAAAATAAATATGAATAGCGGTTGAATCTCAAATCTAGATGAAAAAGAAGGTCAATTTCACCAAACTACGATTTACTATTTGGTTTTGACAGTGCACTGATGTGGGAAAAGTTTTGGAGGTAGCCAGCAGTAAATACTTGAAAAGAAACTTCACCAAATCAAAGAGAGAAGGGGATGGGTTCATTATCTTTACACAACTTGGTCACTAAAAAGTAATTAAAATTTTAAAATCCCCCACCCAAGAGAGATTTCTGGGTTTTTTTTTTTTTTCTTGAGAATTGACTGATTTTGGATCCTAAAGGTCTGCTCCAATTGTTAAGAGGAACTCATCAAATTTAATGCGTCAAGATCAATTGTCGAGTTACGTATAATTAGAACTGTATTCGAACACGAACGAACCGAACGTCATATTTTCAAGCTCGAGTTTGAATATAATCGAACGCTGTTTGAGTTCGTTCGTTTATTATTCGAGTTTGAGTTCGTGTTCGAGTTCGTTCGATTATTGTTTGATAATGTTCGAGTTCGTTTAAATTCGAATTCGAAAAACTCTATTAACGTTCGAGTTTGAATTGTTCGAGTTCGTTTATTTTATATTTTTTATTTTAAAATTTATAAAAATAATAATTCAAATTTTAATTAAAAATAATTGAATATTATAATATTAAATAAATATATAATAATATTATTATTAATATTATAATTATAATATAATATTTATTCTTAATAAATCTTAATATTATAAAATATAAATAAAATAATTAATAAAATATAATTAATTTAAAAATATATATAATATGTTCGCGAACGTTCGAATATGTTCGTGAATATGTTCGAGTTCGTTCGTTTATTATTCGAGCTCGAGTTTGTTTGTTTATTAAACAAACGAGCCTTATTTAAACACGAACGAGCTCAAACGAGTTTTTGTTCGCGAACATTCTGTTCGTTTACACGTATAATTCATTCAAATCATTTTTATTAAATATCGATAGATTTCGGGTTTATTGGTTATGGACTATCGTTTTAAATTTGTAGCCAAAAAACATCACACTATGGAGCCCAATGGACACTTCTACCCTTTTAAGCCCATGGGCATTGATGAGCTGACGAAACTTTTTTGGTCCAATTGCCTCACCAGGCACACACCCATCACCCGGCCCAAAAAAAAAGAAAAAAAAATTATTGAAAGACTTTCCACGTGGATAATACGAAGAAGCGGCTAGAGTAGATAGGCATTTCACCGCATAATACAAAAATTAGTTTGTTTATTTATTAATGAATCAACCTCGAGTCTATCCAAACAAACCAATGCAATGAAAAAGTTGTAGTATTTGATTAGCCTTATCATTGCCCCAAAATCTCTCTCTCCCTCACTCTCTATAAATTTATATAAACACACACTTTAATTTAGATTATAAATTAAGCACAATAGATAAAAAAGAAAGAGCTTTTGGTGTTTGAGCTCTTTAACTTGTGAGCTTTTATCAATTAATATGCACGGATTATGAGTTGTGCTATTCATCTGTTTAGAATGGAGCAAGACATCTTTAGGTATTTTTAAAATATAATGAGGATTCAAACTATAAAAATACAAAAATTCTTGTCAACTTTAATACTCCTAAAAAATGATGTAAATATGGCAAATGGCACACAGATTAATGAATTGTTAAAATCTATATAATTATAATATAAAATGATTATTATATTTCTGAATAAAAGTAAATATTCATTGATTAGATTGAGAATACACATATTTAATTAGTTAAATATTTATTGAGTAGTTAAATGAGAGGTAAATTAGGAATATACGTAATAAATGCATTCTTGATTTGTAAAATTGATAAGTATTTTAGTACAATAAAAATAGAAATTTTTTATTTTCTTTTTAGGAGGAAAGGAATATTATTTATGTAATTATATATAATATTTAAATTTATCTTTTTAATGCTGGTTGAATTCGACTTTAGACCAATTTGAGTTAATTTTAAAAAGATATCATCAAAATTTTCTTTAGAAAACCGGCAATTTATTAGCTAAATAAGCTTGCAAAATCAACAAAAATTACATGAGTAAGAGGTAAAGATCCCCAGAGATTTGTCATGCTACTTTCCAATATTTAACCTAGCCAAACAGTGTATTGGTATATTTTCTATCCCGGTAAAAAAGAATCAAATCTTATATGATAAAGAAATGCACTCTTTTACAACACTTTCAAATTTTCCATACAAAGAGAAATTTTCTTCTTGTCCGATAATCTTTCGAATAGCTTTTAATGAATCATCTTCAATCAGAATATTTAATTTCATAGTAAAATAAAGTGGTCACATATCCTCTAAAATGATTCCCAATTCAAAGTATTGGAATTAATGATGACTGTGTGTATTGAAACTAATGGCGACTATGAATGGAAATCACTAATAGGGATGATAAAATGGATATCATCAAGTTTGATCAAGGTTCTGAAAATTTGGTCAGTAATTAAATTGGTGAAGTAATAAGTTCAATGGTTTACAGGTCCGATCAAATTGAACCGTGATCGAATTAGAATGTAATTAAATATTTTTAAATATTATTTATATATAAAAATATTATTAACTATTACATATATAAAAATATAAATAAATAAATATATAAAAGATGGCTCTTAAAACTAATAAATTTCAAACAAGATTAACTAAGTTATTTGTCAAAAAAGTCTAAAACATAAGAATAGTTTTTTTTTTTAAATTCAAATTGACCGATTTTAACCCATTTATTATTGGCCGTTTTGATCCGTTATTGACCAATTCTTTGTTGTTTGATTTATAATATATAATCGGATCGAATATGTGGTCGATTTTCGATCTGATTGGTCGAACCGATTTCAGAGAACGTTGAATTTGATTGAATAATTTTAGAATTTGACCCTTTTATAATTTATTTAATTCATAGTCTATATTTTAATTAGGAGATAAAGAAAAAGCAAAATAAATGAAATCTTCTAAAAGGGTAAGATTTTCATATTTTTCCGTAAAATGTAAAAGTCTTAAGTTTCCAGGTTGATTAGGAGGGAGAAAAAACGAAAAATTCAGGAGAAAATCTTTTAAAAGGGGAAGATTTTTCACATTTTTTTATAAATTTTAAAACTTTCTCGATATTTTCTTAAATTTCTATGTTGATTAAGAGTCAAAAAGCAAAAAAAAAAAAGTTAAAAAAGAAAGATTTTTCACATTTTCCAATAAAATCTGAAAATTTCCCTAGATTCTGTTAAGTCTCTCTCATTTCATAATATATTTCATTATTTAAAATTTCCAGCATGGCACAAATATTTATTTTTTTATCCTATTTGCTGCTTACCTAAAATAATTGAACTAATCACATTTTTCATTTTGGAAAATATGGAATTCACTAAGGGGTTGACTACTCGTTGCTCTATAAAATGGACCGACTATCCTTCCTCCCCCGCCCGTTACCGATGGCGCAGAGTGAGAGCAACGCTGCCCTTGCGGAGGGAAAGCAGAAATAAACCGACCGACCGTCGGGCTTCTCAGTTACCGTCGACTGCTGGCAGTTGGAATTTCTAAACCCTAGAATTGTTTTAACGCTTCCGCTCCCAAATTGATTTCTATTCCGTTTCATTCCGTATGCAAACCCCTAATCACTAACTTCCGTTACTTAAAACCCCCAGTCTCTTGTACAGTTCTAGTTCATTTTTCTCCCTTCAAAACTCTCTTTAAATCCCTGCATCTCGAACCCTAACTCACAATTAACGAGAAATAGTCACAGTTTACATCGAGGATGAGTCCGGTTCAGAATTTCGAGCAGCACTCTCGGCACCTAGTCGAACCCGACCTCTGTATTCTCTCTTCCACTTTAAATTTCTGCATGTTTGTATTTCGGTTAAATTTTGCGTTTATGATTTTCGTTTTTAATGTTTACCTTTTTTTTTAATTTATAAATTTGAACAGCAATTCAGACGAGATTGCAGATGGCAATGGAGGTAAAAGACAGTTTGGAGATAACTCACACAGGGGAGTATCTAAATTTCCTGAAATGCTATTTTTGTGCTTTCTCTAGGATTTTATATAATATTACGAAGCCCCAGTTTACTGATAATCCCGAGCACAAGCTCCGGAACATCGTGGTTGAAATTCTTAACCGGTTGCCGCACAGCGAGGTTCTAAGGCCGTTCGTTCCGGAACTTCTTAAAGTGGCAATGCACGTCCTCACCACTGATAATGAAGAAAATGGCTTAATTTGCATTCGTATAATCTTTGATTTGCTTAGGAACTTTAGGCCTACATTAGAGAATGAAGTTCAGCCATTTTTGGATTTCGTATGCAAAATTTATCAGAATTTTAGGGCTACTGTTAGTTATTTCTTTGAGAGTGGGGCTGTTGCTGCTCCACCACCTTCTGTATTGGGGTCCGTGAGTTCAGCATTGGGTGGGGATGATGTGAAGCCAATGGAGGTGTCTGATCAAGTGGGTCCCTCGGGCGGGCATGCTGTACAAGGCCAACTTAATCCGAGTACTAGGTCATTTAAGGTTGTCACTGAGAGTCCATTGGTGGTGATGTTTCTATTTCAGCTGTACAGCAGGCTTGTTCAGACTAATATTCCTCATTTGCTACCATTAATGGTGTCGGCAATATCAGTTCCTGGGCCTGAGAAAATTCCCCCTTTTTTAAGAAACCACTTCACTGAGCTAAAGGGGGCACAGGTTAAGGTACGCGTTAGATACTTCTATATATATATAGGCATTCTCTGAGTTATATTTTTGGTATTATATGTCATCTTCTTTTGATCTACAATTGAACTCCTGTTTTTAAAATTCCTTTTTGTCCTTTTGGGAGGAGGGATTTTTACTTGATCAAGGAAACTAATCAATTAGTGGAAGAAGGAAAGACCACATGATGTATCACTTCTCAGTCCACTTGCATTTGCATACTCATATTGCAGTGTGGTTGACACATGGAGTTCTTGCCTCTTGCTTTCATTTATTTAGTCTTTTGTCTATAGATTATCTTATAGGACTTTCTACCGTATAAAGGTTTGTTCACATTCTTATGCTACGTATAACTTGCCAGTTTCTGCATCCACAGCTGTGGTATGTCAAAATCAAGTGAATAATTGTCCAACATTTCTTGAAATAAAAATTTAGGACTGATAGGCTGTTGTCAAGTGAATTTAATGGCACATTCAATTGAGTCTGACGGATATGGATGGTTTTTTGGGTTGTAAATGGGCCAAATGAACAAAAAATGCAGGTTGTTCACACTCTTTCATTTATTTTTTGATACGAGCCAAACATGAGTTGAGCTCTAGATGAGTGCTAGAGCTGTTTTGAAGTTTGTTTTTATGAACAAACATGACTTGTTCATTTAGCTAGTTTAATTGACAAAATGATTTTAATAGTAATACCTATGATTTTTTTGAGTTCTGCGTTTCTAGTTATTTAAATGACAATAGTTTGTGCCATTTCTTACATTTCAGAAAATAATTGTGATTTATAAATTGTGCGGTGTTCCGTTATTACACAAAAGCTAATATGACTTGCATATAAGATATTTAGCTGTATAAATACGTAATTTGTTATTTCTGTTGAAGAAACTCTCCTTGTTTAATAAATGAATGGACATGAATGAGTTAAATAACAAGCTAAATGCGAGTTGTCCATGAATTGCTCTGTTTTACAGCCCTTATGGTTCTTGCATAGGGCTTCAAACTGTCGGAACTAATAAATCATTACAAATTGACCAATATCTGCATGTGACTCCTTGCATTAGGCTTCAAAACATGGAAAGTAACCCATTATTGCAGATTGGAAAACATGTATGTCTGAGTCTGTGTGTGACTGAGAGATGCTTGGAGAAGAAAGTCTTTAGCCTAAGTTGCCTAATTCTTTTCTTGTACAATAATAGATTTCCTTCATTTATCTTGGTGAAAAGCCCCTTTACCTCTAACTAGACTGATTTGTGTATGTCTGCAGACGGTTTCTTTCTTGACTTATTTGCTGAAGAGTTTCGCCGACTACATTAGGCCACACGAAGAAAGCATATGCAAAAGCATTGTTAACCTGCTTGTTACCTGTTCTGACTCTGTTACTATACGGAAGGTCAATTACTTATTTTTCTGTTGGATTTGGTTTTAACCACATTCTTCTTCTGATCCTTAAATGTGATGACCTATAAAGCTTTTTGACTACAGGAATTGTTGGTGGCCCTGAAACATGTTCTTGGGACTGATTTCAAGAGGGGTTTATTTCCTTTGATTGATACGCTGTTGGATGAGAAGTAAAACTTCTTTTACATAGAATTTTTTACCAAATATCTTACCCTAGTTTTTTATATTTTTTGGTCAGGATCACTGTGTTTGGTATATTTTTGAATATATCTGTTTAATTGGTATCAGATTTGTTATTCTATGCTTCCACTAGTCGTATTCATTTTGGTTTTGCTGCATGACTTTGGACACAATACTTACATTACTACTATTTGCTTAGCTCTCTAATTAGTAAGGCCTTTGTTTAGTAATCCGCAGTTTACATAGTTATGCTTGTTGGACCACTTGTCACATACTGCAATTGATTTATAAAGCACTGCTCAGTTGCTCTCGCTGCTAAGTTAAGCACTGTTGAATTAGTGTCCAGTTCTGATGGTTGTGCACAATGTCTGTAATAAAATGTCTTGGCAGAGAACAAATTGCTTTAGTGGTTCCTCGCTCCTGAGGTGAAGCTTACAATAAGCTTAGGGTTGACTGTTTATGGACTTAAAATGTATTGTCAGAGAATAAATTTCTTTGGAGGTCCCTCACCCCTGAGGTGAAGCTTGCAATAAACTGAGGGGTTTATATGGGCAACCTGCTGTAACTTTCTCTCTTTTGCTTTTGATAGCAAAAAGATAGTATGTACGAAGATGCAGATATTTCTAACCAGGTTAAAACACAATATACGCAATATTAAAATTTTTACTGTTTTCCCCTCTTTGGGAGCATAATAGTTTTTAATTCCAGGATTATATATTGCTTTGTAATTTTTTCCTAGAGAGCTACAAACACAATTTGAATAAAGTACTAGGTTTTCCACTTCTTTAACTTGAATATACTTGTGTCTTTTTTTTTTTTTAAATTGGTAATACTAACTTATTGATCTGGTTATAGCTTCTTTTCCCACTGCCCTGTGCGTCATAATATATTTCCTGCTGATCTGTCATTCATCCTGCTTTTTCTTCACTGGTTTCAAATGCTGTTCTGCTTTGCTATTGAATGCTTATAACTACACGACTGCCTATTGTTGCTTGTGTTGCTTTATTTTTATTTTTTTTTACCACCCTCTGTCCTGGCTTGATTCTTGTATTTTTTATTGAATTTAAGCTTCTTTTTATGGTCACATGATTGTTTCCAGAAAATAGCAGTGTATTCTTACTCATGATTGACTTACTTTGTGTTATAATGAATTAACTTTGCCTTACTGGATGAGTAAAAAATATTATGGTCTTGATTACTGGTACTCAAGCTGTTTCTGCCTATTTTTTTCCATGTATTGTTGGTGATTTTATTTTGGCATCGTAAACGTGATTTAGTTTCGAATTTGCGATGAATTTTATCAGGGTCCTTGTGGGAACTGGAAGAGCATGCTTTGAGACTTTGAGGCCTTTGGCTTATAGTTTACTGGCAGAGATTGTTCATCATGTTAGAGGAGATCTTTCTTTGTCTCAGGTATGCTTGGGGTGCAATTTTTTGAGTTCTCTCTTTAGGCTCTTTGCAAAATTGAGCGTGGTTTCATTGTTAAAATTTTGTGGATAGAAAACCCTTTTGTCTGATCCTTATCTTGGGGAAGCTTGTGATGGTTGCGACATTGTTTATGTTGGCATTGGTCGTTTGAGTTGCTTGCGCTAATGGCATATACTTGTCTTACTATTTTTTAACAATGTCTTCTGTGTAAATTTTTTCTTTAAAGTATGCAGTCTTATATTGTTAACATGCTGATGCTATTACATAGATTAGCCAATTTTACTATCATTATTATCACCATTCTTACTGTTTACAATTAAGTCAGATTGTCTATAATAGGCCTTGAAGACGTGTGACACTTTTAACTCTTGTTTTTGTGTTTGATTGTGCTGCAGTTATCACGGATCATTTACCTGTTCTCAAGTAACATGCACGATGCTTCCTTGTCACTTAGCATCCATACGACTTGTGCTCGTTTAATGTTGAATCTGGTACAAATTTCCCCTAAATAACTCTTTTTGTTGATAAGAATTTGTTTCCATTCCCATGAAGATGTTTACCTCATGCCTCAAGAGCATAGATATTATTTGCCTTGTGAACTGTTATTTGAGGCATTCGTGATGCTGAATTTTTAATTGTGTTTTTCATGTTTTATTTTTTGGCCTTATTATTTTAGGTTGAACCAATATTTGAGAAGGGCGTTGACCAGCCATCTATGGATGAAGCGCGGATTTTATTGGTCAGATTCTTGGACCACCTTTTGGATGCTATTATTCTGTATCTCAAAAACTTCACTTTCTGAGCCAGATGAGTTGATTTTTATTTAGCTATGTCATCCTACTAATGATAATTTGTCCTTTGTTTTGTGTAGGGTCGAATTTTGGATGCTTTTGTTGGTAAATTTAACACTTTCAAGCGCACTATTCCACAGGTACTCCTTTTAGATATTTTTAAATATTGTAAATTGCTTGTACCTCATATTGGGAGACTTATTTGCACTAAGAGGGTGTGGACCATTTGTTTTGGTATGTCAATTGAATTACTGTACTATTACCCGTAAAAAGAACTATTATGTATTAAAAGGATCTTAGTTTGTCTAACTTCTTTCTGGGAATTTGATCTGTGGATTAAGATTCTTCCCACTTGCTTTTGTAATTTGTCAACAGCATCTATTGTTTGTATAGAAATTCCACAATATTTTGAAAAACCAGGAAGTAGATTGCTAGAAGAGACATTTGTTTGTTTATAGTTAATGCCAGCTGAATGTTTTCAATTTGAATGCAGTTAATTTTTGAGGCTCTTTTTGACAGAATCTCAATATTCCCTTATTCTGTTCTTGTTTCTCGATTTTATTTGAAAAGACTTTATTTTTTATTATTACTCTCTCCGTTTCAAAATACTTATTTATGAAACTTTTTTGTTGTTTCAAAATACTTGTTCATGTACATATTTCTAGAATTAATGATTAGTTTCTTCCTATTTTACCCCTATTTATTCTAAGTCAACTACACAACGTTCCAAAACTCTTTTTTCTTCTTGCTTCTTGGGAATATTCACTAACCAATAGCTATCATGTTTTTAATATAGGTAGAATAAGAACTTTATCTATATTGTAGTATTGTTTTCAACACCCTTAATCTGTATGCAAAGGGCTTCATGAATAAGTATTTTGAAACGGAGGGAGTATTATTTTTTATTTTTTGTTGGGGGGGAGGGGAGGGTGGTCTGCAGGTGGCTGATGGTTGTTCTGCCTTGCTAATAAAGTTGACACACGTTCCTCTTATGGAAATCAAATCCAATTGGGAAATTGTTTCCTCTTTTCCTTGTCTATTAATGAGTCTCAAGTTTTATAATATTCAGGGATGAGCTGGAAGTTTGAAAAACAACCTTTTCTGAAGGAAATTCATGAGAATGAAGCTATCCTGAAAATCTTGGCCTGCCTTTTCATCTCAAATAGCGTTAAAATATTCAGACAAGTAATTTGTTGTGAGAGCTTTTTGCAGTTTTTCCCATTAGAGGAAGATTTGAGAATGAAGAGTGTCCTTTATCTCCTTCAGTTTTTACAGATCAAATATGCTCTGGACTAATAGCCTTATAAAGTCTTCTTATTTGTGACAAATCTTGTTACCTAGTAGTTTTCCAAGTCCTTTTACATGGAAATATTTTGATATTTTACAGAATATGAGTATGCTGGTAGGACACTAGTAAGTACTTAAAGAATGTTGCGAGAGCTTTAGGCCTTGATTTATCGTCACAAGAAGTATGATTCTTTGATCATAAATCAAATTTATCTGTTTTTCTCTTTCAAAGATATGCTTTGACTTTTAAGATTCTATCAATGTTTGGAAAAGAATAAGATGATAGTAGCAAAAGATATTGCATGCTTCCTTCTTTGTAGATACTCCCAAAGTGGGAGATAATAAGAATGTGAACTCTAATCCTTGGTTGATGTAAAGAGTGATATTGGTTGATCTTGAAAGTTGGACAATCTTTAGTCGTTCAGTGAGTTGAATATTGATTTCTAGGTCATATGAATAAACTTGGCTTCCAGTAGAAATGAAGTGTGTTAACTCATGCATTTAATGCCCAAGCATTAAGTTCTTTGAGTATACTGGAAGAAGGAATAGAATGCACAATGTTTTCAAGTTCATCTGCCAATATGTTTTAACTGATGGCTATATGTTGTATCCAAGCTTAAATATATGAATCAATGGTTCAGTGAGATGAACGATGTTGTAGCATTTTTCACTGCAAATATGTTTTGACTGATGGCTATATGTTGTAGCATCTTTTATTTTCATTTCCAGCTCTTTTTTTTTTTTTTTTTTCCAAATATACTTTTAGATTGACAGAAGTAAAAATTATGTCTTTCTTTGTACAAAAGTCAGATTCCTTGCGAGGTTATACCTTCATAGATATCTACCTAGTTAGCTTCCTTGAAGTGGATTGAGTCTTCTGTTACAGGATCTATTATCTTTGCTTACCGAGTTTTTGTTTTTTGTCGTTGATTATAGCTGTTGGAAGAGGGAGAGGAGGGGAAGAATAGATCCACAACGAGGTCAAAACTGGAACTCCCAGTTCAGGTAGTTTGATAACTTTGCTTTCATTTATGGGAATTCTGCGATATTTGAGCTTCTGAAATTGGAGACAGAATACGTTTCCTCTTTTTTGCATCATTAATTCTTCAATCCTATTGCAAGTAGAAATCAGGAAAGGCAATTACATTAGTCTATAAGCCTGTATTTCTCTGATAAAATTGGTCAAATTTATCCATTGTAATAGCTTGCCAGATGTTGTAGGGGGGAACAGTATGTCCATACAACTTCAGTTACATAATTTGTGGGGGAGTTCCTTTCCTCTTCCTCATCAAATCTTCTCTTTTTCTTTTCCTTTGGGTAAATGTTAATCTTGGAATTTGTTTGTTGCTGAATGCAACAATTGTTTCATCTTGGTGATTGCATCACTTTGATGAACTTGTTTGTTAATCTGGGGTTTGATGAACTTGTTTGTTTATCTGGGGTTATGAGTAGTGCTGGCAGGATTTGAAATATATTCTTCCTGTCAGTGTTGATTATACTTTGCAGTATGAATTCATTTGTGGAATGCATAGTAATAAAGCCATGGTCTTTCAGGTATTCTTTTTCTACCATTCTAATCACATTCATAGTAATGCAATATCAAACTTTTCTCTACTTATTTCTTTAGTTAAATTTATGGGTGGTTGGGTTGGAGAAAAATGAGGAGATAAATGTTTGATAGATTGTTAAACACTGGAACAGGATTATACTGCATTCAGTGGTTTCATAGTCTGTCAGTTTACATTTGTGTGGATAATTGGCATTTGTTTCTCAAGAACAGTGTATGCTGATGTAGAAACATGAGAGGTTAGCTTCTCTGGATATGTTGAAGAAGCTCTTGTTGTACCATTTGTTTTTGGCATGCCCTTTTAGTGCTGCACAACTTTCATATGCTCTTGGAATAATTTATTAGAAACTGTCCGAGAAGCTTTGCATAAAAGTGATCTTGCGTGAGATGCTCTTGTTATCTTCAAGTTCTTTGAATGTAATTAAGAAATAGCGAAATTAAACGTTATGATCAAGACCTATGAGTGGGTATCCACCTAGGTGACATCCTAATTCTTATTACTGCATGGTGTGTGTTGATTAATGCTATATCCTTATTCCTTTTTATATTCTGCAGTAAATATAAATTCCTGCCTGATTACGGGGTAAACGTTGCAGGCAGTTCTAAATTTGCAGATTCCTGTAGAGCATGCTAAGGAAGTCGGTGATTGCAAACATCTGATTAAAACACTGGTTATGGGTAATTGTTCCTCTTCCATTCTTTTATCTTCAAAGATTTTTGGTGACTGCTGGTAAATTTTCAGATCTTTAATCTCGATGCATGTATTCTGTTGAATAGAACTGCAGTATTTTTGTATTGCTCGCATATTCATTTTGTACCATGGAATTTTCACTGCATTTGCAGGAATGAAGACCATTATTTGGAGCATCACTCATGCACATTTGCCGCGTTCACAGGTTATTATTCATCTGACTTCCTGAATTCCACATATATATATATGTAGAATTTTATTTTAGGTTTTGAGGTGCACATTTCCCTATAGGTCTCACCTTCCACACATGGGACATCTCCACAAGTGCTTGCTGCACCGGCTTCAGGTTCTTCTGTACCACAACCTTTCAAAGGAATGAGAGAAGATGAGGTATGAGATGTTGTGTGAGGTTTTGCCATTTCGTTTGTTTTGAGGCATCTACTTACTTCCTAGTTTTCAATAGGTGTGGAAAGCTTCTGGAGTTTTGAAGAGTGGAGTGCATTGCTTGGCTCTATTCAAAGAGAAGGACGAGGAGAGGGAGATGATCCATCTTTTTTCTCAGATTTTGGCTATTATGGAACCCCGAGATCTAATGGATATGTTCTCGTTGTGCATGCCAGAGCTGTTTGAGTGCATGATTTCAAATACGCAGCTAGTTCATATATTTTCCACCCTCTTGCAAGCCCCGAAGGTGTTCCGGCCATTTGCAGATGTTCTGGTGAATTTCCTCGTGAGCAGTAAGCTTGATGTTCTGAAGCAGCCTGATTCACCTGCAGCCAAACTTGTTCTGCATCTGTTTCGCTTCTTATTTGGTGCAGTTGCAAAGGCTCCTTCAGATTGTGAAAGAATTCTACAGCCTCATGTGCCTGTTATCATGGAAGCTTGCATGAAAAATGCAACTGAGGTTGAGAAGCCAATTGGTTACTTGCAACTTCTTCGGACAATGTTTCATGCACTTGCTGGAGGGAAGTTTGAACTTCTTCTGCGAGACTTGGTTCCTACTCTGCAACCCTGCTTGAATATGCTGTTAGCTATGCTTGATGGACCTACTGGCAAAGATCTGAGGGATCTTCTATTAGAGCTTTGCTTAACACTGCCTGCACGGTTAAGTTCGTTGTTACCTCATCTTCCTCGCCTGATGAAACCTCTAGTTATGTGTCTCAAAGGAAGTGATGACATAGTAAGTCTTGGTTTAAGAACACTTGAGTTTTGGATTGATAGCTTGAATCCTGATTTCTTGGAGCCGAGTATGGCAAATGTTATGTCTGAGGTGATTTTAGCACTGTGCTCTCATTTGCGGCCTGCACCCTATCCTTGGGGTGCAAAGTCATTGCAACTACTTGGAAAGCTCGGGGCCGCAACAGACGTTTCCTCAAAGAACCTCTGGCTTTGGAGTGCAAGGAAAATCCAGAGCACGGACTTCGATTGATTCTTACATTTGAACCTTCCACACCATTTTTGGTACCTCTTGATCGTTGCATAAACCTTGCGGTGGCAGCTGTCATGCACAAGAATGGCGTCGATCCATTCTACAGAAAGCAGGCTCTAAAGTTCCTTCGTGTATGCTTATCATCTCAGCTTAATCTGCCAGGAATTGTTGGTGATGAGGCATCAACATCTAGGCAGTTGTCAACTCTATTGGTTTCCTCAGTTGACTCATCTTGGAGAAGATCGGAGACATCTGATATAAAGGTTGGTTTTATTGCACATCACTTGATTTTTACTGAAGAAAAGGCAAAGATATTTATGGTATGCATATTTAGACAAATAGATATGGCTAAATAGATATGGAGGGAAGTGATTAGAAGAGATATGTCTTTGTTAGATTTGGATGAGAGTTTGTTGGTGGATAGAAAGAAGTGGAGGGCGAGGATTGATGTGAATGACCACACATAGTTCTATATTGATTCATGTAGCCGACCCCAAATTTCTTGGGACTAAAGCTTAGTTTTGTTGTTGTATATTTAGACAAATAGACTGCTTAAATTTCTGCTTGGAATCACTCACACATCATGTGAAATCCAATGTCTTTTGGCATACACCATATGCTTTTATGATTTACTATGCAGTAACAGTTGCATGTGGTATAGTTACTGTGAAGTCTCATGGATTTAAACTTTTACCTTTTAAATTATCTTTTATTTTTCTTCTGATGTTGTTTGGGCAAAGTTTAGGTGCCCTAGACCAATTAGTTTCTAAATATTTTAGAACTGATAGCTGTTTTTTGTTAAAACCTCTTTTCCTTTGAAGCTATTTCTGGAAAGAATATATATATATATATATATATATATATATATATATATATATATCTCTTTAGAAAAGCATTACTTTACATGAGTCAGAATAGTCAATTTTTTGTTGTGCAGTTTCTATATTGTGTATGGGATTTCCTTAAGTCTCCTGATTATTTTGCTATATTTTTGCTTTCTCATTGGTTCGTTGGTTTGGACATTCAGAGAAGACCGAGGGATGCTCCTGTTAGGGCGATGGAGAGAGTGAGGCAGGATAGGTTAGACAGAGGTAGAGGTAGGCCTAAAACGACATGGATAGAGGTAATTAAGAGAGATATGTCTTTGTTAGATTTGGATGAAAGTATGACGTTCGATAGAAGAAAGTGGCGAGAGAGGATTCATGTGGATAACCACACGTTGCTTGACGTTGGTTCATGTAGCCGATCCCAAGTTACTTGGGATTAAGGCTTAGTTTGTTGTTATTGTTGTATTTTTGCTTTCTCATTGTTCTTTTCCCTTTCTTTTGGGATATAGATCATTTTCTTTTTTCCATGCAACTCTACATTGCTGGTTCGTTTTAAGCTGAAAATTACACAACCACTAGTGATTATGATCTGTCAACGCTTGTGTGGCTGCTTTTATCATCTACTCCATTTCCTAGTGGGGAAATTTTGAAACTTTCTTTGTTACTATCTCTGTTCCCCTCTACATTGATAATCTTCACATGTAGGCTGACCTTGGTGTGAAGACAAAGACCCAACTTATGGCTGAGAAATCTGTGTTCAAGATTCTGTTAATGACCATAATTGCTTCTGGTGCAGAACCTGAATTACTTGACCATAAGGATGAATTTGTTACGAATGTTTGTCGTCATTTTGCTATGATATTTCATGTAGAAAGTTCCTCAACTCATACTTCAGTTAATTCCTCTTCACTCGGTGGGCCTCTTCTCGCACCTGGATCTAGTGTTCCTTTGAAGTCAAGGCATAACACACCTTCCAACTTGAAAGAGTTGGACCCCCTGATTTTTTTAGATGCTCTGGTAGATGTGCTAGCAGATGACAATAGATTACACGCCAAAGCTGCTCTAGATGCTCTGAATATTTTCACCGAGACGCTTCTGTTCCTTGCCCGCTCAAAACATTCGGATCTTCTAATGTCAAGAGGTGGGCCAAGTACTCCCATGGTTGTTTCAAGTCCATCAATGAGTCCTGTATATTCACCACCTCCAAGTGTCCGTGTTCCTGTCTTTGAGCAACTTTTACCGCGGCTTCTACATTGTTGCTACGGAAGCACTTGGCAAGCACAAATTGGGGGAGTTATGGGGCTTGGTGCCATGGTTGGAAAGGTTACTGTTGAGACCTTATGCCATTTTCAAGTGAGGGTTGTTCGAGGGTTGGTTTATGTACTTAAAAGGCTTCCACTTTATGCTTCTAAAGAGCAGGAAGAGACTAGTCAGGTTCTGACGCAGGTTCTTCGTGTTGTGAATAATGTTGATGAGGCTAACAGTGAGGCACGAAGGCAAAGTTTTCAAGGAGTTGTTGAGTATCTTGCATTTGAGTTGTTTAATGCCAATGCATCTGCTAGTGTAAGGAAGATTGTGCAGTCTTGTTTGGCACTCTTAGCAAGTAGGACAGGAAGTGAGGTTTCTGAATTGCTTGAACCTTTGTATCAACCTTTGCTTCAGCCTCTTATCATGCGGCCACTTCGGTTGAAGACTGTTGATCAACAGGTAAATTGTTTTGTCATCGATTTGTTGCAATATTGGTTTCCTTTTCTTCCTTAAGAGGAAAAAGAATGCTGCAATTTGCTGATTAATTTTGTATCATGTGAAGGTCGGCACAGTTACTGCTTTAAACTTCTGCCTAGCTTTGAGGCCCCCCCTTCTCAAGTTAACTCAGGAGCTTGTCAATTTCCTGCAAGAGGCTTTGCAAATAGCTGAGTCTGATGACACAGTTTGGGTTGTGAAATTTATGAACCCCAAGATTGCCTCATCATTGAATAAACTCCGGACAGCTTGCATTGAACTGCTCTGCACTGCAATGTCATGGGCAGATTTCAAAACACAAAACCATTCTGAATTGCGTGCCAAAATCATTTCAATGTTTTTCAAATCATTAACTAGCCGCACCCCTGAAATTGTAACTGTTGCTAAGGAAGGCCTACGCCAGGTTTGTTGACCTTATTTGGCATTGATCTTCTTTTCCTTGTATTCTAGATTAGTGTTCTAGTATGGCTTGCTATCTATGGACATGTTTTGTGTTTCTAAATCTCTACAATTGTCTTTTAGGTTATTTTACAGCAAAGAATGCCCAAAGAACTTCTTCAAAGTAGTCTAAGGCCTATCTTAGTTAACTTGGCACATACCAAAAATCTCAGCATGCCCCTTTTGCAAGGTCTGGCTCGTCTGCTTGAACTTCTTTCCAACTGGTTCAATGTTACATTGGGAGGTAAATTGTTGGAGCATCTCAAGAAATGGTTAGAGCCTGAAAAACTTGCACAGTGCCAGAAGTCTTGGAAGGCTGGTGAAGAACCAAAAATTGCTGCTGGTATGTTATCTAGTAGTTTGCACTTGTCTGGACAGAGCTACTTTTGTGTACCATTCTCATATATCATCACACTTGTTTCTGTGGACTTTAAAGCTTGTGATTTTGTGTAATGAATACTTTGCAGCAATTATTGAGCTTTTCCACCTGCTTCCATCTGCTGCTGGGAAATTTCTTGATGAGCTTGTGACTTTGACTATTGATTTGGAGGCTGCCCTTCCAGCAGGACAGTTTTATAGCGAGATTAACAGTCCTTATCGCCTCCCACTCACCAAATTTTTAAACAGATATCCGGCTGCCACTGTTGATTATTTTCTTGCAAGATTGTGCCAGCCCAAATACTTCAGGCGGTAAGATTAATGCACATGATGGACTATTGAGGTTAACTTACAGGTCACAAGCATGAAGGCAATCTATTTTGTTTTTAATTTAATGTTCTTAATTTCAGGTTAATGTACATCATACGGTCTGATGCTGGTCAGCCCTTGAGAGAGGAGCTTGCTAAGTCACCGGAGAAGATAATTGCAAGCGCATTTCCTGAATTTTTGCCAAATTCTGATGCATCAATGGTGCAGGGATCTTTTAATCAACCGACTTCTTCAATGGCTGAGGAAGGCCTTGTGAATCAAACTGAGAGTTCAGTTCCATCATCAGCTAACGTTGGTGGAGCACAAGATGCTTATTTCCAGGGTCTTGCAATGATAAAAACTTTAGTCAAACTTATGCCTGGCTGGTTACATAGTAATCGGGTTGTGTTTGACACTCTGGTTCTTCTTTGGAAATCACCAGCGAGAATCTCACGCTTGCAGAATGAGCAGGAATTGAATTTGGTTCAAGTAAGTTTACAGATACTCTTTATTATAATCAGTCTGTTATTTGTTCCCTGTAGAATTTGCTGAGCCATGGAATCTCCTCCCAAGAATTTCTCTGCAAATGCTGTCTGCTTTGTCATTTCATGGCTTGCACATGTCTGGGTGTTATATTAGGATCTCTTTGTTTCTTGTTTATGCCTTTTTGTGGTGTATAATAACTCTTTATCTTAATTTGATTCTATCACTTCTTTGAAATCTTTAACTACCTTAGTGCGATTATTGTCCCTTGAGAAACTCCTTTCTCCAAAGCAGTGTGGTTTTGTGTGTCAGAAGAGGAGGAAATTACTGTGGAGCTAATGTGGAATATAAGGGTAGTTACAAACTGAGTTGTAGTTGGAGGTTTTGTGGAGGCAATGGCTATTTCTGCGTCTCCTGTCCTTGTCTCATTGAATTCTACTTAGTAGATGTCCACCCCCACCTCACCCCCTTCTTTTTTCTCCTGACGTTCAGTTTTTTGCATATCGAACTGTGCCTGGTGTTCGTCCTATTGATGTTATCTCGGGATCACCTTTTTTATTGTTCCTGCATTGTCTTTGTTTTCATGTTTATTCTTGCTTCATTAACGAAGTAGACGTTGTTTGGGCTCTCCTGGTTTTTTACTACGGCTGTTCCAAATGTCACCTCTAGCTTTATGTAATCCTTGTGTTTCTCACTTGCCTGTCTAAATTGTCCAAACTCCTTACTTTCCATATCATACATGTAAAGAATTAAGTGGAAAGTAGTAGTCCTTTATTTTATATTAGTGGACCGGTAAAACATAAAAGATTATGGCAAGTTCTTCACCAACTCCATTCTTTTCTGTTTCTTAAGGTCCTCTGTATCGATATGCCCCAAAAAAGCTGGTTGGCTGGTTGTGGCCAAGTTTGGTTCAATGCTAGGCAATTAGGCCAATTTATTCAAATATATGAAATGGCTTCCTAATTATTACATGATTCTTATATGCAGGTGAAAGAAAGCAAGTGGCTGGTGAAGTGCTTCCTGAATTACTTAAGACATGATAAAAATGAAGTCGATGTCCTGTTTGATATACTCTCCATTTTTCTATATCGTACTCGCATAGACTTTACTTTCCTAAAGGAATTTTATATTATTGAGGTATGCGAAATTGATCAGATCATTTTGTTTTTAAATATTGTTTATCTTCTACTTTTCATCACTATTGTTGTCGTCATTAATTTCTTCTGCTCTTTGTTTTTATGTTTATATGCTATGTTTGAGACGCTGAAGTAACCATCTTCCTTTTAGGTTGCTGAGGGCTATGCACCAAACATGAAGAAAACTCTGCTTCTCCATTTTCTAGATCTTTTCCAAACAAAGAAACTAGCTCATGATCATTTGGTGGTTATTATGCAAATGCTTATTCTTCCAACTTTAGCTCATGCCTTTCAAAATGGCCAAACCTGGGAGGTTGTTGACAGTGGTATCATCAAGACAATTGTGGACAAGCTTCTTGATCCTCCAGAAGAGGTAGCTATCTATGTAATGCTTTTTACTTCTATAACCCCCCCCCCCCTTCTTCCTCCTCCTTCCTTCTTCTAGTTGGGTTTTTCACCTTTTCATCATTACTTTATACCTTACTCCTGCATGTCTTTTATAGGTATCTGCTGAATATGATGAGCCATTAAGGATAGAGCTTTTGCAACTAGCCACCCTACTTCTCAAGTACCTTCAGACTGATCTGGTTCACCACAGGAAAGAACTTATTAAATTTGGATGGAATCATCTTAAACGTGAAGACAGTGCTAGTAAGCAGTGGGCATTCGTAAATGTCTGCCACTTTTTGGAGGCATATCAAGCTCCTGAGAAAATCATACTGCAGGTTGCTTATGAGCTATTGGCCTTTAATTGACAATTGCTATTATTTTACACTGTAATATTTATTTGCATCTCGTGGCACAATGCTTTTTCCAAAAAGTTGTTGCCTTTATTTATGTGGGTGTTCAATTTTTCTGTCTGATACATTTTGTCGTGTGTTTGCTATCATCGTTCATAGACGTTATGGTCATAACCATCCGAACGCCTCTGGTAACTATGTCAATTGAAAGATTTTATGTTGGTTATGTGCAGAGGGTATCATTGATATGTTAATGTTGAAACACAACATTTTTGGTCTGGGTTTACCTTTTGAAATTGGAATTCCTAGATTATAATGGGAAGAATAGTTATTTTGAGGAGTTGTCTTCCAGTTAATGTTCTAAAGGTGATAAGCATTTCTAATCTGTAATCATGTAACCTTCTGTCCTTTTTGACCTTCAGTTAGAAAAGATCATTAAATATGGATTCTAGTCTTTTTATGCTTCTTTGTGGAACTAATCTGTAAGATGCAAACTATTAAGCTTATTCTTGGGTATTTTCTTCTCACTGTTGTATTTAATGATTATGTCCTGTAAATATTGTTACCTGCTGACCATCATCAATTTCTAAGTGCAGGTATTTGTTGCTCTCCTGAGAACTTGCCAGCCAGAGAATAAAATGTTGGTCAAACAGGCTCTTGATATACTAATGCCAGCACTTCCTCGGAGACTACCTCTTGGTGATTCCCGCATGCCAATTTGGATACGCTATACAAAGAAGATTCTGGTTGAGGAAGGTCACTCAATCCCTAATCTCATCCACATATTCCAGCTCATTGTACGCCACTCGGATCTATTTTATAGCTGCAGAGCACAATTTGTGCCTCAGATGGTCAATTCTCTCAGTCGCCTTGGTTTGCCATATAATACTTCAGCTGAGAATAGGCGTCTTGCAATTGAACTTGCTGGATTGGTGGTCAACTGGGAAAAACAAAGGCAAAGTGAAATGAAAGCTGCTGCTTGTCCTGGTCAGAATACTGATGGACTGAGTCATGCCTCTGCTACTGGCGATCCTACACATCCCATAGATGCCCCCAACTTTACAGAGGATGCTAGTAAGCGAATAAAGGTTGAACCTGGTCTTCAGTCCCTTGGTGTCATGTCACCAGGTGGAGTCTCCTCTATCCCTAATATTGAGACCCCAGGATCTTCTGCTCAACCTGATGAGGAATTCAAGCCTAATGCAGCAATGGAAGAGATGATCATCAATTTTTTAATCAGAGTAAGGATCTTGTCTCGTAGCCCCATGCTATCCTATGGTTATTTTAAGTTTTTCCACTGTCTTAGTTGCATAATAAATATTAGTGTCCAGATAATTTGCTTTTGCATCCAATGGTGGGTGACTTGGCCTATCCATATTAATAATCCTCTGATTCTAGACAAACATTGTCGGTTTTTCTGGGTCTGTGCTGTGATATTGTATACGTTAGGAAGAGCTGAGCATGGCTCTTACTTGAATCGTTTAATGGATCACTTGGATCTGCTATGCTATGTGATGGTTTTGCAAGCTTTTTCAATCCGGGTCTTTCACTTGTTTCTACAGATAATGGATGGCCTAGCAGGCCTAGTTGTCTCCTAATTTGAATACGCAGTTTCCTTTCCGTTCTTCCTGTTTCGACTTGTCATATATTAGGGAGAGCCAAGCATGGCCCTTGTGGGTGGCGGCAGGGGTTTGACCATATGGTCTGAATTTGTAATTTGCAGAGCCAACCACTGTTGCTTTCAAGGTCTGTGTGCTGGTTTTCTGCCAAGTTTACTTGCTGAAAATGGTATAGATCACCTGTGGGATGCTGAAAGTGATTTTGTCCCTTCAAACAGTTGATTTATTCCTCTCAGTTTGTCATATTCAAAAATTTCCTTTAATTATATATTTCCATTTCCTTGATTGTTTATGGCATTAGCAATCACAATACCCGGTATATTTTCTTCTTTGTGCCTACTTGTCTGAAATTCTGGCTACATTCAATACTGCTGGTAGTTTCTTCTTTCATTTGATGTAATTATAGACCATCTTGGCAATTTCTTCCTTGCACAGTTAGGCTAATGCTCTCTCCTAACACTTAGAGAGTTTAGGCTCTACTGTCAAATGGTCCTTTTATTTCTGGGTATGATTATTTGGTTGCATAAATTCTATAATTGGTTTTTCTGTGTTTAGGTAGCACTAGTTATAGAGCCAAAGGATAAAGAAGCGAGTCTTATGTACAAGCAAGCTTTAGAGCTCTTAACTCTAGCATTGGAGGTGTGGCCAAATGCAAATGTGAAATTCAACTATTTGGAAAAGCTTCTGAGTAGTATTCCTCCTTCTCAATCCAAGGACCCGTCCACGGCTCTTGCTCAGGGCCTGGATGTGATGAACAAGGTTTTGGAGAAGCAACCACATCTGTTTATTCGAAATAATATTAACCAAATTTCCCAGGTAAATAGGTTGGTATACATCTCCACATGCTTTCTTTTTCTTGTTCCTGCTACCCTAATGTATATTTTCCCTCCTTTTTCTTGTAGATTCTGGAACCATGTTTCAGGTATAAGATGCTAGATGCCGGGAAGTCCTTGTGTTCTCTTTTGAAAATGGTTTCTGCTGCTTTCCCTCCAGAAGCGCCTAGCACACCACAGGATGTCAAGATGTTGTACCAAAAGGTGGAGGAGCTTGTACAGAAGCACCTTGCTTCTGTAGCTGCTCCTCAAACTTCAGAAGATATATCTGCCAGCATGATTAGCTTTGTACTTTATGTCATTAAAACTTTAGCAGAGGTGCAGAAAAACTTTTTTGACCCTTCGAATTTGGTTCGCGTACTTCAGCGCCTGGCGCGAGACATGACAGCATCAACTGGCTCCTATGTGAAACAAGTATGATGTTACTTTATCCTCACTAAACTTGAACTCTTGCACACCTTTGAGTGCTATATGACAGTATCTCTCTCTCTCTCTCTCTAACAAGTGCATCAGCTGAAAGAGATAAATTCAGAAAATAAGAAGATTTCATTGCTCTACCATTTCTAAGTATGGAAAAGAAATGGAAATTTTCTTTTATTTTGGTATAATACTTATGGATTGCTATTTCTTACTTAATTCATGGTGTGGTCTGCAAGAGAGGAAAATTTTAAAGTTGGGCACTACTTAAACAGAGATCTAATTTCAGCACTGTTTCGCACTTTTGTATGTTTCACGATTTCAATAAATAGTCATGTTCTTTCTAGTCATTCTATTTGAGTTTCTATAAACTTTTTGTTTTGTATATGTTTCTCTGCAGCATGTCACAATAATGTAACTATAATACTTAGATTCTAATTTGCCTAGCATCATTACATTTTCACTTTCTCATACTTCCCCTTCTATCCTCTCGCTGCTATTTGATATTCCAGGGTCAGAAATTAGATATGGATTCTGCAGTCACTTCTTCGCGTCAAGGTGCTGATGTTGGAGTTGTTATTGCTAATCTCAAATCTGTCTTAAAGCTCATAAGTGAAAGGGTTATGCTTGTTCCTGATTGCAAGCGTTCTGTTACTCAAATTCTGAACTCCTTGCTTGCTGAGAAGGGCACTGATCCTTCTGTTCTTCTCTGCATATTAGATGTGGTAAAAGGATGGATTGAAGATGATTTTGGTAAACCTGGAATGCCTGTTGCATCTAATAGTTTTCTCACTTCTAAGGAAGTAGTTTCTTTCCTTCAGAAGCTTTCGCAAGTGGATAAGCAGAATTTTTCACCCACTTTTGTTGAAGAATGGGACAAGAAATACCTTGAGCTCCTATATGGACTTTGTGCTGACTCAAACAAGTAAGTACTGGCTTCACTTGTCCTTTTGGAAACGCTTTGAAGGAGATATTAATGCTAATGACATTGATTGCAGATATTCTCTTCCTTCACGTCAAGAAGTGTTTCAGAAAGTGGAGAGGCAATTTTTGCTTGGTTTACGTGCAAAAGATCCTGAAAGAAGGAAGAAGTTTTTCTCACTCTATCATGAATCTCTGGGGAAGACACTGTTCACTAGACTACAATACATAATCCAAATCCAGGATTGGGAAGCGCTGAGTGATGTTTTCTGGCTGAAGCAAGGCCTTGATCTTCTTTTAGCCATTTTGGTTGAGGATAAACCTATTACACTTGCTCCAAACTCAGCCAAAGTCCCCCCACTTATGGTATCAGGCACTATTGTGGATTGTACTGGAGTTCAGCCAATGGTTGCTGATATTCTGGAAGGGTCAGAGGAGCCTCCTTTGACTTTTGATAGCCTTGTATTGAAGCAATCACGTTTCCTAAATGAAATGAGCAAGCTTCAGGTAATTATATTTGTCTTTGACGTTTCCTTTCCCACTGGCATTGATTGGTATTTTTCATAATAATTTAACAATGACTAAAGTTCATGGATTATGGTTCTGAGAGATTATTAGCCTTGGTGACATGGTCCCAATCTATTGGGATTCTGTTTTGGAAAATTTTATCATATCTAAGGCATGTTGCTTTTGGTTTATTTCCTTTAATTCAGCAGTGTTGATCTTGTTGTCTCACTTCAGTTTGTCCTTACTGAAGGTTGCTGATCTTGTCCTTCCACTGAGAGAGCTGGCGCACACTGATTCAAATGTTGCATATCATCTGTGGGTCTTGGTATTTCCTATTGTCTGGGTGACCTTGCAGAAGGAAGAGCAGGTATTACTTGCTAAGCCGATGATAAATCTGCTGTCAAGAGATTATCATAAGAAACAGCAAGCACACCGACCAAATGTGGTGCAAGCTCTGCTAGAAGGACTTCAGTTAAGCCATCCTCAACCCCGAATGCCTAGCGAACTCATTAAATATATTGGAAAGACATATAATGCATGGCATATTGCATTAGCGCTGTTGGAAAGTCATGTTATGTTGTTCTTAAATGACACAAAGTGCTCTGAGTCACTTGCTGAGCTTTATCGTTTACTCAATGAAGAAGACATGAGGTGTGGATTGTGGAAAAAACGGTCTGTGACAGCAGAAACCAGGTCAGGACTTTCACTTGTCCAGCATGGGTACTGGCAGCGGGCGCAAAATCTTTTCTACCAAGCCATGGTTAAGGCATCCCAGGGTACATATAACAACACAGTGCCAAAATCTGAGATGTGTCTTTGGGAAGAGCAGTGGCTCTGTTGTGCTAGCCAACTAAGTCAATGGGATGTACTAGTAGACTTTGGCAAACTTGTTGAGAATTATGAGATTTTACTGGATAATCTTTGGAAACAGCCCGATTGGGTATATTTGAAAGATCATGTTATGCCAAAGGCTCAAGTAGAAGAAACCCCTAAACTTCGTATAATCCAAGCATACTTTGCTCTTCATGAGAAGAATGTAAATGGTGTGACAGAGGCTGAAAACATTGTTGGTAAAGGTGTTGATCTTGGTTTGGAGCAATGGTGGCAATTGCCAGAGATGTCTATCCATGCAAGAATTCCTCTGCTGCAGCAGTTTCAGCAACTAGTTGAAGTTCAGGAATCTGCTAGAATTATAGTGGATATCGCTAATGGAAACAAACCATCTGGAAATTCTTCCCCTGGCCTGTATTCAGATCTGAAGGACATCCTTGAAACCTGGA
>JANUWF010002510.1:0-24205 GCA_026120185.1 Voacanga thouarsii
GACCATGGGCTCACATTCCACCCCCTTACAAAAAGTTTCGTCCTCGAAACTTGTGCACCTGAATCATCAAACAAGGAAGGATATTTTCGTCGTGCATCCTCTTCCAGCTCCCAAATGGCCTCCCGCTCCGTGTGATTTGACCATTGCACCTTCACATATGGTATAGTTCTTCGTCTCAAGACTTGCATCTTCCTGTCCACGATCCTTATTGGTACCTCCTCGTAAGTCAGATCCTCACGGACTCGCAAAGGAGATGCTTCCAACACATGACTCGGATCAGCAACATACTTTCTTAGTTGGGACACATGAAACACATTGTGCAGCCTAGATAGTGCCGGTGGCAAAGCTAACCGGTATGCTAGATCTCCAACCCTTTCCAGAATCTCATACGGTCCCACATACCTCAGACTCAACTTCCCACTTTTGCCAAACCGCATGACTCCTTTGGTTGGTGAAACCTTCGAGATATACCTTGTCTCCACATTCAAATTCTAAAGGTCTCCGTTTACTATCAACCCAACTCTTTTGCCGATCTTGAGCTGCCTTCAATCTTTCACGAACAACTTGTACTTTCTCTGAGGCTATCTGCACTAACTCGGGTCCAGTTACCCTTCTTTCTCCCACATCATCCCAACAAACCGGGGATCTACATCTTCTTCCATACAACGCCTCATAAGGGGCCATACCAATACTAGGCCGAAAGTCTGTTGTTGTAGGAGAACTCTACCAAAGTTAAGCTGTCCAACCAATTCCCTTTAAAGTCCAGAACACAAGCGCGCAACATGTCCTCCAAGGTCTGAATTGTCCTCTCAGATTGACCATCAGTTTGAGGGTGAAAAGCAGTACTCAAGGTGACAGTGGTCCCCATGGCCTCTTGGAAACTCTTCCAGAACCGTGACACAAATCGGGTATCCCTGTCCGATACTATACTTACTGGCACCCCATGCAACCTAACAATTGCATCCATATATAGCTGTACCAACTCCTCCATCGAAGCTGTCAACTTCATAGGCAAGAAGTGAGCTGACTTGGTCAACCGATCCACCACAACCCATACTCGTGTCCTTCCCGAGTCTTTGATTTCGGTAAACCCGTAACAAAATCCATGGTGATGTGCTCCCACTTCCAAATAGGAATCTCCAGTGGCTTCAGCAATCCTGCAGGTCTTTGATGTTCAGCCTTAACTTGCTGACATACTAGACACTTGGATACAAAATCTGCTATGTCCCGCTTCATTCCACTCCACCAAAAATTTCCTTTGAGATCCCGGTACATCTTAGTCCCTCCAGGATGAATTGAGAGTTTCGTATTATGAGCCTCCCTAAGCACCTCCATCCTCAGCACCTCATCACTTGGGACACATAATCTACCCCGGAACCGCAAGCTGCCATCTTCGTGAACCTGAAACTCCGGCTGTGCTCCGCTGAGTGCTGCTGCCATTTTCCTCCCTAACTCACCATCCTTGGGTTGTGCCTCCTTAATCCGTTCCACCAATGATGATTGAGCTATCAAAGCTGCCAGATAACCCGAAGCAGGTTGCACAACCTCCAATTCCAACTTCTCAAACTCAGAAATCAACTGATGCTTGTTCAGTGATACAAGCTGCCAATGTTCCCGCTCCTTTCCTACTGAGAGCATCCGCAACTCGGTTTGCCTTTCCCGGGTGATAACTGATCTTCAGGTCGTAGTCCTTAATCAGTTCAAGCCATCGTCTCTGCCTCATATTTAACTCCTTCTGAGTGAACAAGTACTTCAAACTTTGATGATCAGTGAAGACTTCACACGTTTCCCCATATAAGTAGTGCCTCCAGATCTTTAGCGCAAACACCACTGCAGCTAGCTCCAAGTCGTGAGTCGGGTAATTCTGCTCATATGGCTTCAACTGTCTAGATGCATAAGCTATAACTTTTCCATTCTGCATCAACACGCAACCAAGTCCATTCTTCGAAGCATCACTGAAAATGATGAATCCTCCAGTCTCCGAAGGTAGTGCCAAAACTGGAGCTGAAGTCAACAACCTCTTCAACTCCAGAAAGCTCTTCTCACATGCATCACTCCACTTGAACTGGGTCCTCTTATGGGTAAGTTGGGTTAGTGGAGTAGCTATCTTAGAGAAATCCTCCA
Organism: Voacanga thouarsii; assembly: GCA_026120185.1. NCBI lineage: Eukaryota > Viridiplantae > Streptophyta > Magnoliopsida > Gentianales > Apocynaceae > Voacanga > Voacanga thouarsii. The sequence goes on from JANUWF010002510.1 coordinate 2,125, forward strand.
CGAACTTCCGGTAATAACCTGCCAATCCCAAGAAGCTCCTAACCTCAGAAGTAATAGTTGGTCTAGGCCAATCCACAATCGCCTCAACTTTCTTAGGATCCACAGCAACACCTTCCTCCGAGATGACATGACCCAGAAATGCTACACTCCTCAACCAGAACTGGCATTTATTGAACTTTGCATAAAGTTGCTGCTCGCGAAGCCTTTGCAACACAATCTTGAGATGCTCTCGATGAGCTTCTTCTGATGGTGAGTACACTAGGATGTCGTCAATGAACACGACTACAAATTTGTCCAACTCCTCTTTAAAGACCCTGTTCATCAACTCCATGAACGCTGTTGGGGCGTTAGTCAAACCAAAAGGCATGACCAAGAACTCATAATGCCCATATCGTGTCCTAAAGGCACTTTTCGGGATGTCCTCGGGCTTGATGCGCAACTGATGATACCCCGATCGCAAGTCTATCTTTGAAAATACCTTAGCCCCCTTCAACTGATCAAATAAATCATCAATTCGTGGTAGAGGGTACTTGTTCTTCACAGTAATCTTGTTCAGCTCCCGGTAGTCGATACACATCCTCATGCTACCATCCTTCTTTTTAACGAACAAGATTGGCGCTCCCCAAGGAGAGACACTAGGGCGAATAAACTTCTTGTCCAATAACTCCTGTAATTGAGTCTTCAACTCTCTCAACTCCACTGGCGCCATCCGGTATGGAGCCTTAGAGATAGGCTCAGCTCCTGGTACAAGGTTGATCTCAAAGTCTACCTCCCTGGCTGGTGGTATGCTTGGTAAATCCTCCGGGAAGACATCCTTGAACTCCTTTACCACTTCTATATCCTCCATGCATGGTTCCTCTTTCTTAGTATCCACCACATAAGCCAAATAAGCTTCGCATCCTTTCTGAAGACTCTTGCGAGCTCTGATAGCTGAAATTACTGGCATTGATCTTCTACGGGACTCTCTTCCTCTGCTCTGGAAGTGAAACACTGCTTTACCCGGCAAAGCAAACTGGACCCTTTTCTCCCGACAATCCACTAAGGCATGATTCCTAGCTAACCAATCCATACCTAGGATGACATCAAAGTCCACCATATTCAACTGAATTAAATTAGCACCCAACTCCTCCCCCTCAATTTCTACCTTACAATCCCCATGCAACAGATTAGAAACCAACACCTTCCCACTGGGGACAGACACCCTATAAGCATTTTCTAACAAGGTTGGGGAGGTTTTAAGTACTCTAGCAAATCTACGGGATACAAACGAGTGCGAAGCACCACAGTCAAACAACACATAAGCTGGCACAGAGTTAACCAGAATCGTACCTGTGACCATATCATCTGCTGTCTCGGCCTCATCATGAGTCAGGGCGAAAACCCGAGCATTGGGTTTCTGTTTCTGCTCTCCCGCCTTAAGCCTTTGTGACTCCACCTTCGCTTGAGCTGACCCCGGCACTGGCTCTGGGCACTAATATACCTTATGTCCTTGCTTCCCACACCTGAAGCAACTGCCTGATGCCCACCTACATTCTCCTGGGTGTCTCCTGCCACAGTTGGTGCAAGCATTCCACAGCGTGTTGAACTGAGGCGCTATGGAACCTGAGGCACTCATGGTGCGACCTCTCGATACTGCTGGTGCTGATGACCCTACCATAGCTCTCCTCTTGGGATTTGGCTGTCCCGTAGGTGCTGATCTAAGCCCTTACCCCTGACTAGAACCATCTGAAACTCTGCCCCTGCCTGAATTCGGTCCCAACACTTTGCCCTCGGCTATATCCGGATCCAACACTCTGCCCCTGACTGACTACAGACCAAGGCCTCTTCTGGTCCCTCTCAGCATCGGTCCTCTGAAACTCCGCCTCAATGTCCAGACTCCGCTGATAGGCATCCTGATAGTCGGTAGGCCTGATACCAGATAACCTTTCTCGAATCCTGGCCTGAAGTCCTCGAACGAACCTGTTAGTCCGTGAAGCTGCATTTTTGGTGACTACCTGTACGTACTTCCCCAAAGCATTAAACCTGAGTGCGTAGTCAGTGACACTTATCTGCTCCGTCTGGACGAGCTCGTAGAACTGATTCTCTTTCTCCATCCGAAATGTGTCTGGAAAATACTGATTCAGGAAAATTTTCTTGAACTTCCCCCACGTGAAGGGCTCCTCTCTTTGGTAGTAAATTGGCTTAACTCCTTTCCACCAATTCAGTGCTTCCCCCACTAAAAAGGGAACAGCCACCTTAAGTTTGACTTCCTCTGGCACCTCCAAAGTCTCAAAATAAGGCTCTAGCTCCTCCAACCAAGCCTCAGCTCTATCTGGCCCGCCCATGCCATCAAATGTCGGAAGCCCCATTCTCTTCATCCGTTTGAACAAGGACCGAGCCCCCGAGTCATTCCTCTGTTGTCTGCTCTGTTGCTCTGCCTGTAACCGTAACTGCTCCTGCTAGAGAGACTATTGGCTCTAAGTTAACTGAGCCATCATAGCCCATGCTGCAGACATATCTATCGGCGCGCTAGGTCCCGGCATAGCTGAAGGAACAAAAAGCAGGCACTCCTGCCAGCATCGAAACTGGTGGTGGTACTGAGGCAGGCGGCGATGGCATATACGGTAGCGGTGGAGGCAAATAGACTCCCCCAAATGGTACCCCATCAGCCCGTCGCGGTGCAGATACCGTAGCTAACGAACCTGAGCCCTGTGCTGCTCTACTAGACTGGCCTCGTGCGCTGGTGGCAACCCTGTCTCGGTCACTGTCTCCTGCACCCTCCTGTGTTGCTCTCCTAGCTCCCCGTGCCATCTCGAATATCGTAAACAACCAAGAACTAAATAAAAGAAATCAAACAAGAAAGAAACAACCAAAAGCTTAACAAACAACAGTCTCGAAACCTAGGCAATACTTAAACCATCAACCCCCTCACACGTCAACTTAAGAAATTTTCAGAAGCCTAGAGATGTCATAACCTATGGTTCTGATACCACTAAATGTCACACCCCGGACCCGGGAGATGACATGGCAGCATCCAGAAATGGGATACCGAACCCGGAACCAAAACAGACATTACCAAAAAAATAGACTCAACTGTCACAACTGAAATTGCCAAAACTCATAATTATTCTGTTACAATGCAAAACGATTTAACTAATCTCTTGGAATAACTTCAAACGTACTAAAACTCCAATGTCATAAAGTAGACCATAAATGAGAACGTTACATGAACTCGTCAAATTAGTCACTCTAGGTCCTCCTCGAACCACCCGTCTAATTCTTTCTCGTTCAACTGAGAACCTGAAATGATAAGTAAGGTGTGAGCTCACTAGCTCAGTAAGAATCATGACTTAACCAGGATTGAGCAAGTTACATAGATATAGTTTCGCAAATCATCGAACTTTAAAACAGTGGTAGCTGTGGACTTAGTTAGGGTAACATATGGTTGTGGTTCAGGCTCAAATATTTCTCACTTATAGCACACACTAAGGAATATTACAACAAACAAGGGTAACTTTGGTCAAACTGAAGAGATTCAGAATTAGAAAGTTAACCGGCACCCGTCAGGAAGAGTAAACAGCGCCTGTTGTTACTAAAACGGAAGGGGTCCGATTCTGAGATGAACCGGTGCTTGTTTAGCTATGTCAACCGGCACCTGTTGGACTGAATAACAGGCGCCTGTTCAAACTAAATCTGCCCAAAAAAAAAAACAAAGCACAATGCACGAAAAGAAGAGACCAAAGAAATGACATAAAACCAGAACGAATTAGAGGCCAAAATGCACAAAGAAACAGAACAAGGCTCAACATCCACAACCACTCCAATAATGAACAACACAACCATTACCCTACCATTTTTCCATAACAGTTCACTACACCATTTTCAACTTTTCAAATCAATTGAACAGGCCCAGAATTCAAGACACGTGTTTGGGGAGAAGCTTTGGCTAACTGATATCAGTCTCCTAACTATTTTATCCCGTTAGGAGGAGGGCCAGTACACAGAATTGGGCAAGGTATTGTATCCCCCAAGCCTAGGGCCAGTACACAGAACATAAGGGATCATCCCTACCAAGACCAAACCCCAAATAGATGATAGAACATAACAGAATTTTAGCAACCAAAATTCAGTACAGAACAAGAACAGTAAAGTACATATCATATAGTCTTACTTGATCATAACAACTCATACATCACAACAAATTATTCCCATGCTCAATCCAATTGAGTACCAACATAATTTTCAGATTGAAAAACAGAAGATCATAAAGTCAAACCATCAGTTGAAAATCAAAACACAATTAAGTCAGAATCCTTACCCGGAATCCTACTCACAGATCACCCTTATCACCACCAACCTCTTCCACACCTACAATCCCAATCAATCCCCATCAGAACATCATTCACCCCATTTCCCCTCAAATCAGAACAGTAAAATTAAGAACCCTAGACATCAATTAAACCTCAATAAAAGCTTAAGGGGAACGTGGATTACCTAAATTCGAAGCCTCGAGCTCTTCCCCTTCCTTTGCCTCCTCCTCTTGGCCTTTCTCCCCTCTCTAAACTGTCTCTGACAGATGAACAACGATGAATATCAGAATCACGTTCTGGCAGAACGTTTAATCAGTCAGAGAATTAAAAATTGCTATCAAGTCCTCCTAATTTTCCCCCCATTAATTAAGTCCCTAACTATAAGGGCTGAGCCCATTGCTAATTAACACAAAAAAAAAAAAAAATGAAAGGCCCAGTAGAGCCTCTGGACCATGGGCTCACATGATGTCCCTTCGGAAGTTGGATATTAGTGATTGTGATGGCCTTGCCGGCCTACCGGCTGAGTTGGTGGAGTCCTGTAAATCTCTTCGATATGTGAATGTGTCCCATTGCAGCAATCTGGTCTCCTTTCCAATTGATTTGCAGTGAGTACCTTCTCTCTCGTCCTTATGTTTATATGAGTGTCCTAAATTGATCACTGTGCCCAAAGGATTTGGTTGGTACAGCAGTTTAACGGAATTGACCATTGGCCCTTTATTAGATCCATCGGAGCTTGATTGGTCAGCATTGTCTTCATCATTCGTTTTCCTACTGTGATTATATGGCTGGCTAAATTCAGACTTTCTTCCAGATTAACTCTAAAGCCTTACTGCTCTAACCGGATTGGAATTATGGAATTGAAGCATTACCTGATTGGTTTGGGAACTTTGTTTCTTTTGAAGAACTAAAGGTTTATTTCTGTAAGCAGCTTCAATACTTATCAGTTACATGCATTGTGGATTATCAGTTGTCCTCTGCTAGAGGAGAGATGTACTCCACATGGTGGTCCTGACTCTGAGTGGCCAAAGATTTATCGCATTCCTCAAATTACCATAAACTACGAGCAGATTCAATCTTAAGCATGTCAAAACTACATCCTGTGAGATTCCAAATTTCTGATTCACGTTTTTCTCTGTTTCTGTTCAATCTGCATTCTTTTGTAATTCTCCTTACTGTTTCTTTCCATTTTGAATCACACTAATGCAGGTTAGTTCACCAAAAATTCTGACAGAAAGTTGTTCTTGTGACTTTCAGGTACAACTTAGTATGACCAAGGTTTTCAGAGTCGCCCAAAAGAGAACAATTTGCATCAATTGAACTATTACTGCTACTAGTAAAGCATATTTATCCAGCATGAAGTGGGAAAAGAAACCAAGGCATATATGCAATCATTTATCCTTTGGTAACGCTGTTAGTGATGTGTTTAATTTTGATCGTGAGCCATGCATTTTGTTTACCATTTGGATTTGAGTTTTAATTTTGGTATTCTAGATAACACCGTCAAGGAGCCCCAAATTGTGAGGTATGGCAGCAGACAAAAACTAGTAGGAGTGAGTAACCATTGGAATGGCGATGTCTTTGTTTTCAATGTTTGGATGCTCCTTAGCGTTGATTCAAGGGATATCTAATTAGTTGTTCATGAGTGTTATCAGTCCCATGAGTTTATGCTATGACGGTTAGTATCATGCCTTGTGTTCCCGAGCGATGATGCCTTGCCGAAGAAAGTCATGATCTACTAGTGAAAGTTAGGAATTCCTACCACCAAGTTCTTTGATGGAAGAATGGACGTGAAAGTTTTTCTAATATATCATGATTTTGTTATGAATATCTTAAAATTATTGGAAGCTCCATTAATTAGTGAAGGCTCCACTAATTATGGATTTATATGAATTATTAGAGAATATTTTTATGGATGTCCACCATTTAGTGGAGACACCACTAATTGAGATTAGTGGAAGATGATGTATGCCATGATGTATTCCATTAATTAAAGCTCTATAAATAGAGTTATTCTCTAAGCTTGTAACACATCATTATTTTGTGAAAGAAATATTAGTGAAAGAAAGATTAGAGAAAATTGTGAGAGAAAAGAAAGAGAGAAATTCTTGTGCAAAGAATAGTTAGAGTTTTATTAGTGTGTAGTGTGTAGATTTTATTCTAACACTACCCAAATTTTATAACACGTTATCAGCACGAGTCTCTGCCGTTATTAAAGCCAGATGGCAGGTACGCATTTATTAATCTCTATGGCTAAACTCAAATTTATAGCCCTTGATATTTCTGATCGGTTCTCGATACAAAAATGCATCTAAATGCGGAAAAGAAAATTTTGACCACCTGAAGATGGTCGTACTATCAACTGCACGGTATGAATGATTGCACCTGAAGCTGCAAGATTTTAAAACCGTGAACTCCGTAATGTATAAAAAAAATTACATCTTAGTTAAAATTATGCGGAGAAAAAGTTATTGATGAAGATATATTGGAGAAGACACTCTCCACTTTTCATGCCTCGAATATTGTCCTGCAGCAACAATATCGAGAAAAAGAGTATCCAAAGTGTACAAATTTAACATGAGTTATTATTGAGCAATCATGAAGCTAAATGAACTGGCTCAATAGCACTCCCAGAAGTGAATGTTGTTGGCTCCAGCAGAGGCCATCGTTCTAGTCGTAGTTGTGGCAGTGACTGTAGTTATGGTCATGGACACACTCGATATTTCCCTTATCACAGAGAAATACTGACCACCTGAAGTGGAACAGAAAAGATAATAAGGGAAAATGATATGTCCAGTAATAAAAAGATATTTCTAGTAATAATACGCATCAAATTGTTGAGATATTATATTCGGATGTCAATATACTACATTACTACTAACAGTTCAGAAAAAAAAATCACAAGTCACTTTTATTTCCTTCATTCATCCCATTGGTGTTCACGTGAACTTGAGGATGTATGCTTGTAGTTGCTCTTTTTCAATAGAGCTGATAAATCTCGGGTGAATGTTTGTAGTTGTTCTGTTTCCATGTTTACATTAGAGGAAGACAAACAATTAACAATTATGGACTTCAGCTCCTCTTCTTCGGCATCCTCCTCCTTTTCTTTCCCATTTGAGTCAGCATCTAGACTAGCAGCAGAATTAGCCGTGAAGTTACTTGCGCAATGAGTCTTGGGATTTTATGATCCCCTTAAGTTTATTATACTTAAGTTTCTCATTATATTTGTCCTTGAAGCATGCTTGTCTCCATTTCTGTGTTTGGTCCTCTAACTGCGTATCAGGACTTTCTTCCACCAACTGCTTTTCACATTCCAATATCTCAATGGCTTCTTTCAACTTCTTCTCAGCCATATGTCCGCCTTCTTCTTTATTTTTCATCTCCTATAAATCGAAGTGATATAATCGGTTATTTACTTATAAATCTTTCATAGTTTCATACTTGCAAATTATAAGTGTGTGTGAGAGAGAACCTGAACATTTTGGATTAGGGTCTCCAAGCTCATCAACTTCCTGTGAGGCCATCGACGATTTCCTAACTCCCTACATCTTTTCTTAAGACGGGTTATGCCAATATTCAGTTCTTTGGCCACGCTTTTGATTGGCAGGTAAAAGTACTGCGAAATGGTTTCTCTTGATAGTGTCTGGGAGTTATTGCCCTTCTTCTCTCTCTGCCTCTTAATCCTTTTATTCTCTATAGGAATTTTGTCTGAAATAATATCTTGAACTTCGATATTATACATGTCATGGGTCCTCACTCCGACTTCATTACCAATACCACTCATTATTTCTCCTAGAAAAATAAAAATAATATTAGTAAAGATAATACCATTCAAAATTCATGTTTGAATATATGATAACCTGGAATCATATTTTGGCTTTGTTCAAAATTCATTAAGGAGTAGAAAGGATCATTCACAAGCATATCCTCATTTAGAGGAATAGCATCAAGAGGAACAGCATCAAAAGCAGTCTCTTGCATGGGCAGATCAAATTGGTCCCAAGCAGTATGTTCACTAATTTACATCAAAACAAACCAAAAGATAGTTTAATTTCATTATCAAGCACACTAAAAAAAAAAGGGGAAGCCCTTAAAGGTATCTCACCTGAAATTAGGAAGAAGCGGTTGGCTTGAAAAGGACAACATATTAAAATCTTCTGCGTTAGAATTAGGAGGAAGCGGTTGGCTTGGAAAGGAAAATACATCAAAATCTGCTGCAGAAACCAAGTCAAAATTTGACCATGTCTCAAATGAATTACGAATCTCCATATCTGCTTTGTGGTTTTTGTTTTTTATGTTTACTAATGACTGATAATTGAGATATATATCGATACATACATATATATATATATATATATCTGTATGAGGAAGAAGAAGAGGTAGATGGTAGGTAGAGGGTCGGAAGAGAAGAAAAGACAAGAGAGGAAGAGGAAAAGTCGGTACCGGGAAGAGTGAAAAAAAAAAAGGAGATTTTTATAATAAATGTCTTGGCATTTCCTACTTGTCATCATGTTCTTACATTTCCTTTTCTTTTTCATTATTCTCTTATGAAATCATTATTCCCTAAATTAGGGGGAGAACAGAAACAGTATAAGAAAGATCTTGATTGGACAACATCATAAATTATCTTGCTCCGCATACAAGCGTGTGTGAACTTGAAGTTCAACAGTATAATGCATTTGTAAAATATTGCAAATCAAATGCCAAATGCTTATGTTGACTCCAGAAGAGTAACAAAATCGCATATTCCAGCTATAGATACTCCTATTCAACTTGAAGTTCCAGCAGAACAAAAGATTATACCTATAGACTGCTAAGCCAAAAACACGCCAGAAGCGTGGCCAGCCTCTTGGTTCTAAAGATAAAAATCGTCGAAAGAAAAGAGGATTAAATGTTCCAGATGTTCATATAGATGACAAAGAACTAGAAGTTGATGAAAGTAATACTGAAATTTCTATCAATTATACCACTTCCGGTAGAAGTTGGAATCGGATAGAAACTGTTATTGATAATATATTTGCAGACAATATATCTCTTGATGTTACACAGGATAATGATGATCCTAAACCAATATCAGTTGATGAATGTCGGCATAGAAAAGATTGGCTGCAATGGAAAGATGCGATTTAATCGGAGTTAAATGCACTGATAAAACGTGAAGTCTTCGGACCTACAGTCCGAATACCAGAAGGTGTAAAACCTATTGGCTACAAATGGATATTTATACGCAAGCGCAATGAAAAGAATGAAATCGTACGATATAAAGCACGGTTAGTAGCCCAAGGTTTTTCACAAAGACTAGGTATTGATCATAATGACACTTATTCTCCTGTTGTTGATACTATTACACTCCGATATCTTATCAGTTTGGCAGTACATGAAAAGATAGATATGCGTCTATTAGATGTTGTCACTTCTTATTTGTATGGAAAGTTAGAAAATGATATTTACATGAAAATCCCCGAAGGATTTCATATGCCTGAAGCATATAAATATTATCGTCGTGAAAATTACTCCATCAAGTTGCAAAAATCATTATATGGCCTGAAGCAATGTGGGCGCATGTGGTTCACACGTCTTAATGAATATTTATTGAAAGCGGGATTTAAAAATGACCAGGTATGTCCATGTGTTTTTATTAAGAAATCTGGTTCTAAATTTGTGATATTAGCTATATATGTTGATGATATTAATCTTATTGGAACTCGTAAAGAGCTCCAAGAAACAATTGATTATTCGACATCAAGGATGGTCGTAAAATTACACTTTGCTTTGGTTTACAAATTAAACATTTGGAAAATAGAACATTTATTCACTATATACAACAAAAGTTCTAAAAAGATTTGGCATGGACAAAGCACATCCATTGAGTATTCCAATGATCATCCGGTCATTAGATGTGAATAAAGATCTTTTCCAACCTCAAGAAGAGGATGAAGAACTTCTTGGTCCTGAAGTACCATATCTCAGTGCAATTGGTGCAATGATGTATCTTGCTAACAATACATGACCTAACATTACCTTTGCTGTCAATTTATTAGCAAGATTTAGTTCTTCACCAACACAACGACATTGGAATGGAATTAAACAAGTCATTCGATATCTCCAAGCAGCTACTTCTTCAAATTATGCTGAAATTACAGCTATTCATGAAGCAAGTAGAGAATGATTCATTATATCCAAGAAAGTTGTGGATTATCATATATCAGAGATATTCCAACTCCTCTTTATAAAGAGAATGCAGCTTGCATAGCGCAATTATGAGGAGGATATATTAAAGGAGGTCAGACACAACATAGGTCACCAAACTCCAGAAGAAATGTGAAATTGATGTGCTACAAATTCTGTCATGTGACAACCTCGCAGATATTTTCACAAAGACTTTACCGACTGCAACATTTGAGAAGTTGAGATATAAATTCGATATGCGTCGGTTTAAAGATTTAAAGGAATCAGCTCATCAGGAGGAGTAATAAACAGACATATAGAATAGTGTACTCTTTTTCCTTCACAAGATTTTTTTCCCACTGGGTTTTTATCTAGTAAGGTTTTAACGAGGCATATTCTTTATGTAATGAATGGACATCCAAGGGGGAGTGTTATGAATATCTTAAAATTATTGGAAGCTCCATTAATTAGTGAAGGCTCCACTAATTATGGATTTATATGAATTATTAGAGAAGATTTTTATGGATGTCCACCATTTAGTGCAGACACCACTAATTAAGATTAGTGGAAGATGATTTATGCCATGATGTATTCCATTAATTAGAGCTCTATAAATAGAGCTATTCTCTAAGCTTGTAACACACCATTATTTTGTGAAAGAAAGATTAGAGAAAATTGTGAGAGAAAAGAAAGAGAGAAATTCTTGTGCAAAGAATAGTTAGAGTTTTATTAGTGTGTAGATTTTATTCTAACACTACCTAAATTTTATAACAGATTTCAAATTGTGTTATTGTTGACCGAACAAATATTGGGAAACTCAAATACCAAGCATGGCGTTATGTAATTCAAGATTTGCTGAAATTTTAAAGAATAATTTGTCAACAGAACATATTAGAATTCTTTAGAAAGAGATTTAAATTCTTTTAAATATAATTCGAGGGAGGGAGAGTTTTGAAATATATTATGCAAATTGGACCTTCATCTAAATGTATATATTAAAAGTGAAGAGGGGAGTGAACTGTCTCTGTAGATTTTCTTATATAATTTTTATTTTTATTTAACCTTTTCAAGCTTTTTAATGATGGTTTAGATATAATAAAGAATATAAATATCTTATTATAAATGATTTATATCTCATCAATATTTTTAAATAATTTTTTTAACATTCAAGATTTGTTTAATCGTCATAAGTAATTTAGTTATTTTATAGTATTTTTTATTTTTTTTAATTATCAATGTAACATCTTGTCTAGTTCCCTGAGGTTAAATAGGTGAATTTTCATTCATGAGCATATGTGTGTATATAATTATTATTGGAAAATTGTATTTATATATATTTTAATTTATATGATAGTTAATTGCTTTGACTTGCAAATATGAGTATATTCAATTATTTGTAAGTAATTTGACTTGGGTGATTTTATGAAGGTGGGAAAACTTTATTATTTTTCTTGGGGCAGCAAATATGATATTTAGCAAAATATAATTTTATATCTTTTGGGAGTGAAATTATAATTTTTGTTTTTCTTTATAGAGTAAATAAATATCTTCTCTATACATGGTGCCATTTTGTAAATCAGGCAACTCTCATTATCATGCATTCATTTGCAAAAATATAATAGCATTTCACGAGCATATTATTATATGAAAATATATTTGAATATATTATGAATGAATATTTAATTACTCATTCATTAGGGAATTTATTTAAATAAAATTTCTTGACTCCTTTTTATATTCTTTGTTTTTAATTGAAATATTTGTGTAGGAAACTTGTATGCACTTGTGTAAATATATTGAGATACTTTATTATGATTAATTTTATGTCTTGAGTGGGAAATTAATTATTAATAGGTGTTTTATGCATTTATTAAGTAAAAAACACTATTTTTGGGGCAAATGTGAGAAATCGGTTTTTATTAAAGATCCAATGATGACTTTATTTAAATAAAAGTCCTATTTTGTTATTTTAATTATTTTGATTTTTGAATTTCTTCAGTCTTGACTATTAATTGACCAAGACTAATTTTATTTTATTATTTCTTTTATATATGCAAGACTAATTTGAATATTTCATTATTTATATTACTAAATTAATTTTTTTGATTTATTTTATTCTAATAAATCCTAGATGCCCTAAATACGTAAAAAGACTATCATATCCCTCTTTATAGGAGCCCAATCTCAACCATTAATGTATTTTAAACTTAAACCATTGATTTTAATAAAGTTTATCATTAAAACCACTTCAAAATACCATTTAATTAATCTAACTCTTTCTTTTATTAAGCAAAACACTTATGCACCAAATAAAACACCAAACCTCATATTTCTCTCCTCATTTCACATGCCTCACACACACTACAAGGTGTTCTTGCTATTTCTCTCCTCTCTCTTCATCTTTTTGTTTTTCTCTCAAGAACACTTAGAACTCTAGCTTAAGAACACTCTTTTGAAGGCTTTTGAACCCAAAAAATTCGAGTAATCAAGTTAGATTTGTAAGAATGTAAGAGTTTTGTAGTCATTTTCCTTTACAAATCATGATTTAATGATTAAGCCCTTGTTGGGCAGATTTGATGTTCTTGAAGAAAACTTGGTTTTGATGATTGTGATGATGGAGGATTGCTGCAAATTTGATGTTAACATGTAGTATTGATGTTGGGTGATTGAATTTGGGTGGTTTGATGTGTTTACGAGGAGTTTTGATGGTGAAAATTAAGTTGAGAAGGAAGATTGTGTATAGAATTTGTGAATTTTGTAACTTTGTGAGACTAGTATTAGAAACATACTTTGGGAATTTTGATCCAAATTGATCCTATCCAATTCTTCTGTGCCTTAAGAGTAAAACTCTATTGCAATTATGCAATTTGGACTTGTGGTTGATTTTATATAATTTTTCAAAGTTACCATGTTGAATATTTCACCGAGACTAATTTTCTTTCATTTTCAACCTTCGATTGAACCATTTTTATTTTTGAATTTGGATCTGAGACTTTAAAAATTAAACCTATATGTCTTGGGAGTATTTATAACTTGGAATCACCTGATTTGTACTTGTAATTTATTTTTAATGATTTTCGCAAACTGCTAGAACAGAGTTTGAAAGCTACTGTGCGATTATTATTTCTTTGAGCAAATCATTAACATACCTAGACACCTTGGATTTTGATGACATTTATAAATTAGCTTCCCTACATATTGATGTTTCATTCTGTAAATTTTCATGTCATTTTGAGTTGTATTGCTTATTGACCCAATTACCCAAAGTTATGCTCTATTTTACTCAAATAAGCTAATTTTCTAATTAGTATATGATTAAGATTTTCTTATGAATTTGTCATGACTCTTACATGAACTTGATATAGGTTGATTATATAATGTACTGAGTGTGATTAGAGATGTTTATCATTATGCTTAATGTTAGAATGATAATCTATAAATGCTAGAACTTGTATATATAGATAGCTTACATATACAACTGAAATGTATGTAGAGATGCTTTATTTCTTTATATAAGTACTTGTTAGCTTAATTTGTTGAGTATAATTTGTTGGAATGTATGCCTTCTAGACTAGATTTCTGATATAATTATCGAATTTATTAATAAAAGAATTTATTCTCAAAATTTGTTTATGAATTTACATTTTATTTGTGCATGATTTACGTTTGGAAAGGACCCATTGTGTTTAAGTAAGTGATCCATGTGAATGGTGATATTTCATAGTAATGTATGGATTACGGGTTACTTAACACATAAACGTTTGTGCTTAACCTATTGGTGAGAATGGGAATCTCAGCAAGTTAAGGTTATTGTGTTATGAATTCTAAATAAGGAATGGCATACCTTTAGCCTGTGGGAAGTCCACTCACTTCATAGCATGAGTGTATTTCGAATATGTAAAATAAGACCTGTAATAGTGGTTTCTAAAAGTATTATTTAGAAGAAATCTAGACTATTAATGCTATAATGTGGACTAATATTCTACCGCTTGAGTATGAGTTAGTGATCTGACGAAGCTAAAAGCATGTACTTTGATATGCTGTGATTGAGGTTCTATCGTAGACCCGATATATTTGTATATTTGGTATATGTGACTAGTTACTTAAGACAAATTTGTACAAGATAGCTTCTGCGCTATATCACCCCTTGTGACTGTTCAAAGGATCTAACTATCCAAGGCCCTAAGGAACATGACTTGGATGTTAGCTTTAGGGTAGCTTCTTTAGAAAGCGAAAACATTCCAGAAGTCGTGGATCATTGGACTAGAGGTCTAAGAATGGTAGATGTCTTTTAGAAAGGTGTTAGTACACTCTTCATCTCTAAAATATACGGCGATGTGTAGAGGGATATTTTAGTCATTACACCTATAGGTCGGAGACTTTGCTAATGCAGCATTGTCCTTGAGGTCAATATTTCCTTATGGTGATATTAGGAAATATTTAAAATGTAAAATACAACTATTTATATAACAAGGGTATTTTGGTCATTTTAATAGCCAATGCGATGTGTCTTTTGGTGTCTGGAATAACCCATAAGTCCTGATGGATTTGGTCTTAGATAAAATAGGTTTTATTTTATTTAGGTAGCCTGGTTTATTTATTGGGTTAGAATAAAATAAAAGGTCCAAGAGAGAGAATAAAATAATTACCTAGTTTAATTAGTTAATTAATTGTTTAGGGCTTGAGCCCAAATTGAATAATTAGAAATTAACCTAGGCTTAAATTAGGTATCAGGCTTGTTTATTTATCTGGGTTCTTTTTGGGCTTGTTTATTTATTTATGGGCTTTATTAAGTCCAAGATTAAATAAATAAATTAAAGGCTTGTTATAATCTATGGGGCACTTAGTCCAAGAATAGAAAATAATTAAAGCCGGCCTAATAGCTAGAACGAAATCTAGGCAAAGGTTTTTGTTTGCCTTTTAAACCTAGCTATACCTCTGTTGATGGTGAGAGTGGAACGCGATTCAATTGCTAATAGTGTAGATTGAGTGTTACGAAAAATATAGAAACAAATACACCCAGAATTTCTCTCTCTCTCTCTCTCTCTCTCTCTCTCTCTCTCTCTCTCTCTCTCTCTCTCATGCTTTTTCTCTGGGTGTCGAATAGAGGACACAGATACATGGAACTCTCTTGATACTACTCGATAGCAGATCATCAAGAAGAGATTGAGACCATTCTTCTTAACCTATTGCTCTCACCAGTATTATCAGGCAGTTGATATATTTCGGAAGCCCAAAAGCTTAGCGTTGATGAGACGAAGCCGAAGGATCGCAGGACAACAACCAGAATTATCGACCAGAAAGGAACCAGAGAATTCTAGCATTCAGCAAGAAGTGGTCCAGACATCTTCTTTCGTGCCAACAAGATCATTTAAACACAGAGGTATTATAATTCTTAAAGCTTCCGCTGCCTCTGGTTTGAAATTATGCATGCTTCTGTGTTTATTTTTCCTGTATTTACCTTCAGTTGGTATTAGAGTATGAAGGTTTTTGCAAACATAAGGAAGCATGTTAGTTAAATAAAATTAGTCAGATGATTGTTTGACATTATCATCTGTGATCCTTCGCATTTTTCTGGTATGGGTAGATGACTCTGTAAGTCTCATCATTGAGACATTGGCTACTGTAATCTACTGCTTTCTTAGATGAAACATGTAAGCCCATTTTTTTAAAGGATATAGGTGATTATTTGGTTTTGTAATGACTCATTTTTATCGGGTTTGTAAGTGCCATTGTAGAATTTATAGAAGAAAACCAGAGAAAATCGCACAGAAAAAGGAAGAAGACATCACTGTTCATCGGCTCAAATAGCCGAGCCCAGCCGCATTCTGTGAGAAGTACCAAAGCCATCTAAGCCAGCCGCAGCTAGGCCCGAGTTGGCCTCAGCTCCATGGAACGCGCGAGGAAGGTTTTCTCGCAGAAGCGCTAGCTTCCTCGTGGCACGTGCGAGGAAGGTTTCCTCACGGAAGCTCTGGCTTCCTCATGGATCATGATACAATTTGCAATTCGAATTGCAAATTGTGAATTGCAATTGCAGCGGGTCGCGAGGCAGCCATGATAGGTCAGTTGCGGGTGGTCTACGAGTTGGTGGGTTCAAGCAGACAGCTATCCAGTGTGGCGGGTGCATGAAGAGCGGAGGAATTTAATTAATTATTTTCCTTGTAATTTTTCATGCATTTTCTTTTTCGTTTTAGGTCCTATACCGAGCGAAGTTATTATTTTTGCAATAGTTAATATTCATAGAATATTTTTGCATGAAAATTAATAGTAAGGGTTTGTAAGATTAAATAAGACCATTAATTAATTAATGTGTGTAATTCTATTATTTAGATACTTAGGTTAAAAGAATATAAAAACATGAAAACGTTTATAGTTTTCTAACATGCTTAATTCTTTTTGTACCCTATGTGCGCGTTTTTTCAAAGACCAATGTCATTGGGAAATTTATGACAAGAAAAATATTTTTCAAATTAAAAAAATAGTTATTTTGAACTTGGACAAAAATTAATCATTGGATATTTTCTCAAAGAACTACAACAAAAATCTTTTTTTGCTACACTTTTTTTACGTCATTAATTAAAAACATCCCTACAATAATGACATTCCCAATGTTTAGAATAAAATATCGCCAAATATAAAATATAACGTCATTTTTAATCAAAGTGTCGGCATTTTATATATTTTCCTGACGTTAATGGAAATGCGTCATAATATTTATAAAAAAATCTCTTCTGGCTACACTTTTTTTTACGTCATTAATTAAAAACACCCTTATAATAATGACATTCCCGACATTTAGAATAAAATATCGCCAAATAAAAAATATAGCGTTATTTTTTTAATTAAAGTGTTGGCATTTTATATATTTTTCCAGATGTTAATGGAAATGCGTCGTAATTTTTTTTTTAAAAAAAAAAACTCTTCTAGCTACACTTTTTTTACGTTATTAATTAAAAACATCCCTATGATAATGAAATTCCCGTCGCTTAGAATAAAATGTCAAAAAATAAAAAATATAGCGTCATTTTTTAATTAAAATGTCGGCGGTTTATATATTTTTCCCGACGTTAATGAAAAAGTGTCGTAATATTAAAACAAAAGTCTCTTCTAGGTAAATTTTTTTTACGTCATTAATTAAAAGCGTCCCTATAATAATGATATTCCTGACATTTAGAATAAAATGTTGCCAAATTAAAAATATCGCGTCATTTTTAAATTTAAGCGTCGACATATTATATATTTTTTCTGACATTAATAAAAATGCGTTGTAATATTAAAATAATTTCTGACACATTTTAAAAAATAATATTTAATTAAATAATATCAAATAACGATGACGTTTTTTTATAACATTTTTTAAAAATGTCATTAGAAGTATAATTTTGTGACATTTAGCCGAAAGTATTATAATAGACACAACCAAAGTTATGTCGATTTGTTAAATTTACTAGTAATGTGAAATTTAATGTCCTTTTAGAACTATATTATGACATTTTCTAAAATGTGTTGGGATGCTTTTTGTTTTTTGATATTGTATTACCTATTTTAACATCACTAAATTGTCATAATAGCTGTTATAATTAAAAAAAAAAAAAAACTGAGTTGCAAAAAAATTAAGGTGCCATGAGCTGAAAAAAATATATAATCCAGCTAACACCCATCGCATCCCTCTGGAAGACTAAAATGAATTTGACCCATTTTTCTTTTCACTTATCCCATTTCTCTGTCAAAACCGTCTCTGTTCTCTGTCTCTCTCGATCCCTCTGAATTGTTTCTCATCATTGTCGATCTACAAGATCTGGACGGTGGTGGTCTTGTAGCAATGGAACCAAACAAAGGTGTGATTTTTCCTTTCTTATCTGCAGTGTAATTTTCAATTTTTAACTTTCTTAGTTACGGTGCTAGTTGTTGGTTTGATCCTTCTGAAGATTTCCATCTTCTGCGATTTGTTGTTGGTTTGGCTCCATTTTCTTTTGACATTTAATATTTTTGGTTCAACACTTTGTCTTCTAACAGCTTTTCTGAATATGATGCTACAGAAGTAATGTTCTTTGAGTATGCTATGTTGCGGAAGTTGTTCTTATTTGTAATGCTGCTATGGGCTTTTATTTTCCCAAGTTAATTTCATATTTTTTACTTGCTCTCCTGCTCCTGGCTTTGTAAAATGATACACTGTTTGAGATTAGAGTAAATACCTTGATAAAAATATATAGGTGAATATTAGTGTGCCAATTATCTTCATATCTTCTCCCTATTCATCTATAATACGATGAAAAATGAATCTTTCTTTGGGTTGAAGAATTGTAGGATTTTGCTGGAAAATCCCTTTAATAAGAATATATCCTAATAATTATTTTATGTATGATTATATTAAAGATGGAAGTACAACTATATCAGACAAAATTCAAATGCTAACCTAGTAATTAGCCAGTTTTGCACTACTGGGAAAGTTTCCAAAAGGAAATCAGAAAGCAAAGAAAATTTAACTTTTGTCTTTGTTTCTTTTTCCCTATAAGTGGGGAATGGGGTAGAAAGTTGGAATAGATGGGCTTTCAAAGGAAAGGCTAGGGAATTATGAATTCCTGGTAGATGATTATCACTTGAATTACGTGACCAACTGTCCAGTACCAATAATTCCTATACCAAATCTGGCAAAGCTATTTCGTATTTTAAAGAAAGGAAAAATGGATAGGGTTATAGATGATTATCACAAATTGACACATGCAAGCAATGCATATCTAAAACCATGCATGTATCCTATTTTTGGGATGCAATTAGTCTGTTCCTTTGCCTATTTGCCATTTGGAGAAACTGTTTTATACTCCAAATGTAGAGTAGACATTAATTTCTAGGGTGGTTGGTAGCTTTGGCATTTGTTGGTATAATTGATGGGATTTTCTCTACTGAGACTTTGCTTATTAATGTGGCAACATAAGATGCCTGCTACCACCTGGAAAACAATCTTACAACTTTCATTGCATCAAATAGCACTTGGGAATTTAAATTTCAATTTTTCCTAAATACCTTGCTAAAGCATGCAAACCATTGATATGATCCGATAGATTCTTAATTCATGTTAATTTACCAATTCTTTCATATATAATTCCCTTACTATCCCAAATCTAATATCTTTGATTTGATATGCAAAAGTTTAAACAAGAGTCTGACCATATATAGGCTACTAGTCTATATTCATTTGAAAGATCAGTCATTAACATCTTACCTTTACTAATAAAAATTGTTGTTCATGATGTCCACAGGCTACTGAACTCACATCTCTATAATTAAGGAAACTAGTTATGAAAAGTAATAGAAAATATATTTATTTTAGGAACGGAAAGTATAATTTAGCTGTATTGGAATAACAAAAGATGAATATAACCTAAAGAATGATCTATTTCTTGATTGAAACAATACTAGGTCAATTGAACCATGGAAATATGGAGGTGGATATTTTAGTTGAATATTATTGCACGCAAGTTTCTTATTAATGTTGTAATATTCTTTTCAGTTGTGGGGTCAATTGCTTTGAAAGATTACTGGGAAGCTGGAACAATTGTCTTCTTGTTCACCATAGCAGACTAGCTAGAATCAAGGGCAAGTCACAAGGTTTGTTAACAATATAAAACTTCCTAGATCTTTTTGCCTTGCACTGTTTGTAGTCTCTTTCTTAATGAGTAATGGTCCTGATGAGTAAATATACAAAGTTTTTGGTAATTTGAAGGATAAAAACAGTTTCTACCGTTGAATTTATTCTACATTTCAACTACTTATCTTTTCAAGGTGTAGACAATAGTATCTTTTATATGCTTGCATCGAAGGTACACTTAACTACTCCCTTCTTACCTTTTATTTTTAAGTGTTTGATACAACAAGACAGTTGTTGTTAGAGTAATGTAGTAGAATATAGTAGGGATTATTGTGAATATGATGCATGATCTTTCCATTTTAGCACCAAATCACTAGAATTTCGGAAAACACCTTAAAATAAAAGTCTCACTTTCCCATTTTCAAGTAGCTGACCATCTCCCTTTCTATGTCAAACATTTTCTTCTCTAAAATTCCCTCAAGAAACAGCTAACTCCCAAAGTGTACAAAGATTGTTAGCAGCCTTACCTAAGAGGAAGACCACTTCTTTTTCTCTTCTTTTTATGGCAGAGCCTACCATCTCTATCTATTGTTGCAATTTTTTTTTTTTTCATTCTCCACTTAGAAATTTTAGTTATTGACTCCTTAAGAACAAAGTATACTTGTTAGACTTGAGAGTTTTTCAAGGTGTTATTAATCATTCAAGAAGCTAAGCTTTACAGATAAACTAAAAAGTATAAACTAAAAAGTGTGATATTCTGCCCAGAAAATGCATTTAATGTATAATGCTACTTTCCCTTGTGATTTTGTGTGAAAAATGAGTTGAATCTTGTGGTGACATGTACTGCAATGTTTCTATGAACTTATATGAGAAAAAAAAGCATAATTTGAGGGTATGCCAATTACACATTAGAGATAAAGTGATAAATTTTGTGAGCATGATTTTGATGAAAGGTTTGCTATAAGTTACATTTTTGAGAGTGTTGTGATGTGTTGAGAATCTTTTGGTGTAGTTGTTGTAAAGGAAAATCTTTGAAAATTGAATCATGATTTTTGCCAAAAAATTGTGCAAACCCCTATTCAGGATGTCATTTTATACCTTTGAAAAGTAATATTTCCATTTGAATTTAGTCATCAAATATTTCCTATGCAAACTTTTGGTTGATTCAGTTAACTGGCTTGTTTATTATGGTAATTTATCCTTCCACTGTGATGCATGCTAGTATTCGCCTGAGTCAGCTCTAAAAGTCGACACCATATGTTTAGGAAAATTTATCATCCAATGAAGGTGGAGTCTCATCCTCTTACGGTCGCAGAGTATAATGAGCATAAGCAAGAGACTGCACCTGGAGGCAATCAATATTCAGAACACAATGTTAATGTTGGTTGCACTGATTTTATACTTCTGCTTATGGGTTTAACAACCATTCGACCCAGCAAACTACTATTCACAATTCTATCGATCGGGTGCAGAGAGTGATGGTTGTATTTCACCTTTCCATTCTGCTGGGGTTTCAACCAAGTACAATGGAAATCTTGCTATGGTATCTCCTTAGACTTTGCAATCTGCTCAGGAAGTATGGATGAATTAATCCTTAATGACTTGCTAGTTCCTTCTCTATTTCCTTTTATATTTTAGTGAATCTGCCTATACTCTAGAGTGACTTATGTTATTTGGTCTCTTCAAGCAAGTGAGATATCTTCTCAAATTATTTCAATTCTATGTCATTATATCACTTGTATCTATTAATTATATTAGTAAAATGATTTAAATCTTTTAAATGTTCACCATTGTCTTCTTTATTTGATGTATAGAGCTATTGGACTTTCCATCAACTTGCAGAAATATGAAGACTTATTTTTATTATTTTTTTTTTACCAATGAAATTCAACATTTATAATTAGTCTGATTTATATTGTAGTTAGACATTTGGTAAAATGTTTTTGAGTATGAGTATTTAAAACTATGATTGTTTTACAGCTTTCTATTGTACAATGTAAAAAGAAACATTTCTTATGAGATTTTAAATTGAAAAAAA
>JANUWF010002511.1:0-78664 GCA_026120185.1 Voacanga thouarsii
TTTGTCAAGTGGGCTGGGCCCGGCCCGGCCCACTTGCCAATGCTAGTTTCTGTATATATATATATATATATATATATATATATATATATATATATATACATATATATACACACACATATGTATATATATATATATATATATATATATACATATTCATATGTGTGTGTGTATATATATGTATACATATATACATATTCACTTCATATGTGTGTGTGTATATATATGTATACATATATACATATTCATATGTGTATCTATATATATATATATATATATATATATATATAGATACACATATGAATATGTATATATGTATACACATATGTATGTATGTATATTTTAATATGAATATGTATATTTTATGTATATACATATATTTAATATATGTATAGTTTAATATATTAAAAATATACATATATTTTCATGTATGTATATTTTAAAATAATTAAAATATTAAAATATTACATTCAATAATAAAAATATTAAAGTATTTAATTTTTTTTTATTTTAATACACACATATTTTGACACATAAAAATATTACATTCTGTTTTAAATTTGTATTAATTCTTTTTTAAGAATAAATAAGTTAGAGATAAAAAAATAAAATATTTATAAAACATTTGACCATTTTAATCAAAATGTATAGAATAAAAATAAATACAATAAAAATTAGAATAAAAAAAAGAAAAAATAAATCTGTGGCAAATTCCTCGCAATTTGCTAGGGATTTGCCACAGACTAACACAATCCGTGGCAAATTGCCACGGTTTTACTACGGAAAATAATTAATAAAATTAAAATGGTATTTCGTGACAGATTGACACGGATTTACCACGGAACACATAATAAAAATTTTTTCTTCTTTTTATCACTATTTTACCTAATATATTTTTTGTATATTCTAAATGGTAATATAATTAATTGTACTGATATTTTCAATGGCTTTTGTTGTCAAAATAAAAATAGAAAGATAGAAGGAAATGAAAATTTTTAACTACAAATAAGAAGGAAAATTGTTCAAATCAACTAAAGGTAAGATCAGGAATTTTAAGGTATGGAACAAATATTATTACAAATTAATATAATAAAAATAGAATAAAAAAGAAAAAATAAATCTGTGGCAAATCCCTAGCAGATTGCCACGGATTTGCCACGGAATTAATTAGAAAATAAATTATCCATGGCAATTTGCCACCGATTTGCCATGGAGGTTTATATTAATATTTGACCATTTTGCCATAGACATTTTCCATTGCAAATCGATGGCTAATTTTTTCCCTATCTTTTTTTTATTATGGATCTGCGAGGGAACATCTTTGCATCGCTAGTTGCTACAATATCCGTGATAAGTCTGTGACAAATATCTACAGATTTTCTACAATTATATTGCCATAGCAAGTCTTGTCTTCTTTCGTGGAAAATCCGTGGCAGATTGCCACAGAATTTTTTCCGTAGCAAATTTCTGTGGCAGATTAACAATTTTCTTGTAGTGTAAGATGCAGGATAGTATTGTGAGGACTCTCACTGATGTTAGACATGTTGCTAATTTGAAAAAGAATCTCAACTCTTTAGGCACCCTTGAAGCTCTTGGGTGGTAATATGGAAATTGGAGTTGTAAAAGTCAATAAAGGTGTTCTTGTTGTCATGAAAGGATGTAGGTATGGTAATTTGTATACTTTGTAAGGAACTACTATTGCATATTCTATTGCAACTTCTACATTAGTTTTGTTTAATTCTAACATCGCTAAATTGTGGCATATACATTTGGGGCACACGAGTAAGAAAAGTCTATGCATGTTGAGCAAGAGAGGCCTTCTAGATGGACAAAATACTGGTGCATTGGACTTCTGTGAGCATAGTATTTTTGGCAAGTAGAAAAGAGTCAACTTCAACTTTCCAACAATTCACCGGATTAAAGATACTTTAGATTATATTTATTCAGATATTTGGGGTCCATTGTGTGTTCCTTCTAAAGGTGGTGCCAGGTACTTGTTAACATACATTAATGATTTTTCAAGGAAATTTTGGGTTTATTTTCTGAAAAATAAGAATGATGTTTACCAATCTTCAAACGGTGGAATGTTTTGATTGATAAGAAAACAGGTAAACAGATAAAGCAGCTGAGGACGGATATGAAATTCTGTGAAAAAGAATTTGATGAATTTTGTAAAACTGAAGGAATCGTTCATCACCATACAGTGAAAATGGTGCCTCAAAAAAATAGTATTGTAGAATGTATGAACAGAACTCTTTTAGAAAGAACATGTTGTATGATCTTAAATGTAGGGTTGATAAAGGATTTTTAGGCAGAGACAGTTTCAACAGCTTGTTATATTATCAATTGCGCTCCTTCTGCAGCTCTTAATTTCAAAACTCCTGAGGAAGTTTGGTCAAGTATGTCTTCTAGTTACTCTGATTTGAAAGTTTTTGGGTGTCCAGCATACATGCATATAAATGATAGGAAATTAGAACCTAGAGTTACGAAATGTATTTTTCTTGGATATGCTTCTGGGGTGAAAGGATACAAATATAGTATCCAGATCCCAAATCACCAAAATTTATAATTAGCAGAGACATTACATTTGATGAGTTGTCAATGTTAAATTCCAAAAACGAATCTTCTAGTTCTTCTCGTGTAGATAAAGATGTACGCAGGAGTAGGTGGAGCATGAAATTGGCAGTTTTGATCCTTCTACTTTGGCTTCTTTTGTTCAACAAAATTCAATTTATAATAATGAAGAAGATGCAGAAGAAGAAAATTCCATAGCCAGGAATAGACCAAGAAGAGAGATTCGACCACCATAAATGTATGCAAATTTAGTTACATATGCTTTGTCAGTTACAGAAGAAATCGGTGGAGTTAGTGAATTGTCTACCTACAACAAAGTTATTTCATGTGAAAATTCAACAAAGTGGTTGATTATAATAAATGAAGAAATTAAGTTTCTCTACAAGAATGGAATTTGAGTCCTTGTAAAGCTACTGTTGGGAAATAGAATTGTTGGATAGAAATGGGTATTCAAGAAAAATGAGAGTACTACTGAGGCGAAGATAGAAGGTACAAAGCAAGATTGGTTGCAGATGGCTATAGTAATGTTCAAGATGTTGATTTTAATAACGTATTTTCACCTATTGCAAAACATAACTCTATCTGTATTTAGCTTGCTTTAATTGCTATGTATGATTTGGAATTGGAGCTACTTGATGTTAAAACAGCCTTCCTGCATGGTAATCTTAAGGAACAAATTTACATGAAACAGCCTGAGAGATTTGAAATTGAAGGAAAGGAAGACTATGTTTGCCTTTTGAAGAAATCCTTATATGGATTAAAGCAGTCTCCAAGACAGTGGAATAAGAGATTTAACCATGTTGTGTTGAGTCATGGCTATTCAAAATGCATGTATGGCAGTTGTGATTATTCTAAGAAAGTTTGGTTTTATTTTCTGAAGAATAAGAATGATGTTTACCTAACCTTCAAACCATATAAAATTTTTATTTAGAAAAGACAGATAAACAAATAAAGTGGTAAATGATAGATAATGGCTTGGAATTTTGTGAAAAAGAATATGATGAATTTTATAAAAATAAAGGAATTGTTTAGGACCGTATGGTAAGAATGATGCCTCAACAAAATGGTGTTGCAGAACGTATGAATAGAACTCTTTTGGAAAGAGCATATTGTATGATCTCAAATACAAGGTTGACAAATGATTTTTTGGCAGAGGCTGTTTCTACAACTTGTTATATTGTCAACTACGCTCCTTCTACAACACTTGATTTCAAAATTGCTGAGGAAGTTTGGTCAGGTATACTTGCTAGTTATTCTGATTTGAAAGTTTTGGGGTGTCCGATATACATGCATGTAAATGATGGGAAATTAGAGCCTAGAACTCATAAATGTATTTTTCTGTATATGCTTCTAGGGTGAAAGAATATAGATTATGGTGTCCAGATCCCAAATCACCAAACTTTGTAATTAGTAGATATGTTACATTAATGAGTTGTCAATATTAAATTCCAAAAAGGAGTCTTCAAGTTCTTTTCGTGCAAATGAAGATGGTACAAATGAGCAAGTAGAGCTTGAAATTGGCAGTTCTAGTCCTTCTAATTTGGCTATTTATATTAAGCAAAATTCAGTTTCTAGTGATGAAGAAGATGCAGAAGAAGAATATTCCATAGCAATGAATAGACCAAGAAGAAAGATTTGACTACCGTAAAGGTATGCAGATTTATTTACATATACTTTGTGAGTTACAGAAGAAATAGGTGGAGCTAGTGAACCGTCAACCTACAACGAAGCTGCTCCATGTTAAGATTTAGCAAAGTGATTGATTGTAATGAATGAAGAAATTGGGTCTCTCCACAAGAATGGAACCTAGGTCATTGTAAAACAGCCATTGGGAAATAAAATTATTGGTTGCAAACTGGTTTTCAAGAAAAAGGAGATTACTCCTGGGGCTGAAAACGGAATGAACAAAATAAGATTGGTTGCATAAGGCTATAATTAGGTATAGTGTGTTGATTTTAATGATGTATTTTCACCTGTTGTTAAACATAGCTCTATCTGTATTTAGCTTGCTTTAGTTGCTATATATGATTTGGAATTGGAGTAGCTTGATGTTAGAACAACCTTATGCATGGTAATCTTGAGGAACAAATTTGCATGAAGCATCTTGAGTGATTTGAAATTGAAGGAAAATAAGACTATGTTTGCTTTTTGAATAAATCTTTATATGGATTGAAACAGTCTCTTAGATAGTGGTATAAGAGATTTGACTCGTTTATGTTGAGTCATGGTTATTCAAGAAGCATGTAAAACAATTGTGTTTACTTCCGAAAGCTACATGATGGTTCTTTTATTTATCTGCCGCTCTTTATTGATGACATGCTTATTGTTGCTAAAAATTTGGTAGAAATTGATATCTTAAATAGACAATTAAAGAATGAATTTGAGATGAAATATTTGGGAGCAGCTAAAAAGATTCTTGGCATGGAGATCAATAGAGATTAAGGTCTTGGAAAGTTAATCCCAACTCAAGAAAATTATATCGAGAAGGTTTTGGAGAGGTTTAGCATGAAAAATACAAAATCGGTAAGTACTTTTTTTGCTAGTCATTTTAAAGTTTCAGCTGCTCAGTCACCACAATCAAGTGAAGAGGAAGATTATATGGCACATGTACCGTATTCTAGTGCAGTCGGCAATATAATGTATACAATGATTTGTACTTATCTAGATATTTCACAAGCTGTCAGTGTGGTTAGCAAATATATGTTTTGCCTAGGAAAAGCATATTTGCAAGCCGTGAAATGGATACTCAGATACTTTCAAGGCATTTCATATAATTGTTTGGAGTTTGGAAGAAATAACAACACTTTAATTAGTTTTGTGGACGTTGAGTACGCTGAAGATCTTGATAGGAGAAGATCACTTGCTGACTATGAATTTTGCATTGGCAGTTGTGCAATCAGTTGGAAAACTAGCTTACAATATGTAGTGGTGTTGTCTACTATGGAGGTAGAATAAATGGGTCTGACCGAGGCAATCAAAGAAACCTTGTGGTTGAAAGGTTTATTTAGCGAGTTCAGTTTGCATAAAGCTGTAATTACATTTTATTGTGACAGTCAAACTGTTATACATTTGACTAGAGATCAGATGTGTCATGAGAGGACGAAGCATATTAATATGAAGTTTTACTTTATTCGAGAAATTTTTACTAAGAAGAAAGTTTTTGTTTAGAAGATTCACACCAAAGATAATCCTGCTAACATGCTTATGAAGTCTTTTCTCGTCTTCAACTTCAAGAAGAGTTTGGACTTCATTAGCATTCACTATTCATGATTTGTGATTTTTGAACTTTTGTGGAGAATGCGGTGCTGAACTTCAATGTTTGAGTTTTGGGATAAAATCAAGGTGGAGATTTGTTGTGATGACTTCATCCTAAAGTCCCACATCGATGTGCAATTCACTTTTTGAAGTCCCACATCGAATACCAACAATACTTCTACTGCCTCAAATGCCTATATATATTTAGGCCTTGTTTGGTTCTTGGATCAAGTAACAACGCACCAATTACAAGTGTGCTTTGTAGCCTTTTGAGACATTTGTTCTTTGTGTCTCACTTGTTCTGTATTAGTATTGTTTTGTGACTTAGGAACACTTTTCTAAACCTTTATACATTATCTTCTTCATAGTGAAGTTTTATTCCACCTCCGCTCGTCACTACAAGAAATCTACCAATTTGCCACGGATTTGCGTGGCTAAACTGGAATTTGCCACGGATCTGTGACGGAATTGGTCCGTAAAAAATACCTTCGTCGATAAGCATTTTTTGCGAGGGAACTTTTTTTCCGTGGCAATTTGCCACGGATTGTTCAAGTTGGTAGCACCTTAAACAAGAAATATTGTGAGGGAACCGGGATTTGCCACGAAAGTAATATGAAAATGTATTGTCCGTGGCAAATTGCCACAGATTTGCCATGAATACTTTATTTAGAAATACTTTTCGTGGTAAATTTGTGACAATTTGTCACGGATTTTCCACGAATACTTTATTTAAGAATACATTCTATGGTAAATCTGTGGCAATCTGCCATTCTGTGGTAAATCCGTGGCAATCTACCAAATCCGTAGCAATTTGTCACAAATTTGTCACGGAAACGTTATTTTTTTCATAGTAAATTATCACGGATTTGTCACAAATTATTAAAAATTAAATTTTTTTTAATTTGACCCTGCACACGTTATTTTTTTAATCATTTTTATATTTGTATTTGACCCTGCACATGTACAATTTCTTGCCGAACATAATATAATTAACTCATTCAACACCAAATATAATAAAACACAATTTTCTCACTGCCAAACAATTCAAAAACAATATCCTCAATAATCAAATCATAAATAATTTACAAAGTCCCAAAAAAATGTATTACTACATGTACAAGAAGTAGGAAATATCAAGAACTCGATCAGAAACAGTAGTACAAATACAAAGAAGAAGGAAATCAAAGTATGTCACTCATCACAGATAGTCATTCGTAATAGAACTTAATGATTGATTAACTGACTGAGATTGGTGTTAGACCATTTCCCTTGCACCTACCACGATCTCTTATTTCTGAACCGAACAATCGCCGGAATATCTGATATAAATTCGTTTCAAAGCAATAAGAACGTACATAAGAATTATATTAATCTCTAAAAAAAATAATTAAATCAATACTCAACGTATTTTAAAGTACAAATATGCTACTTACTCGATTTCCCATGGAACAACCAAGTTCGGGACTTTGAAACTTTCCACCCAACAAGATGCGAAGCTAACGCAACGGATGATTGAGAAGCTGGGGAAGAAAAAGAAAAATGAGCAACTAATTAATTGTATCTGAAAGCTTAAAAGGGGAAAACACAGAGCACGCAGCGGAAGCGAAAACCAAAAAACTGGAAAACTGAAGAACAGGAAGAACCCAAACGGAGCCGGTGCCATCCCACTGTGTCCAGATTCTGAGAAAAAAAAAAAGACCTTTTCTTCTTGTTCTCAAAGATGGCTGGACCGGAATGTGTGGAATTGGGGTAGGTGCGTTGGTGGAAGCCTCTGGTACGATTCTTGCAAGCCTCCTACTCCGTCTTTGTATATATGTGAACGTCAACTTCTCGATCTTCCAGTATATGGCCTGCCTAATCTCGTTTGATGAACAACTTACAGGGTTAAGGAATTTTCTTGGAGAGAGAGAGAGAGAGAGGTGTTTGTTTTTTCCACCAGAGGAAAACAGTGAAAAACAACGTTATTTTCTATTCTCCTGTTTAACCTAAATAAAACTATAGGTAAAACTGGACTGGCCCATTGGACTCTTAGTTTAGCCTTTTGGACTAAATTAATTATTCTATTTAGAACTAAATAAATGGCCCAACAAATAATTAATTTTCCAGCCCAAATAAACTAGTCCAATTAACAAGCCTATATTAGTTTAGTCCTAAGTTAATCTTTAATTATTCAAACTGGGCAAAAGCTTTGAATAATTAATTAACTCACCAAACTAATTTAATTAATTCTCTCTCTCCATAGGCTTTTATTTTATTCTAGCCCAATAATTAAATCAGGCTACTTAAAAAAAATTCTATTTAATTTAATCTAAGACCAACTCCTTAGCCTGTATTTAATTAGGACTCACGGTCTATATTAGGGACCAAAAGACACACCGCCTTGGCTACTAAAATGACCAAAATACCCTTGCCATATAAATAGCTGTATTTTGCATTTTAAATATTTCATAATATCATCATAAGGAAATATTGACCCCAAGGACAATGTTGCGTTAGCAAAGTCTCCGACCTACAGGTATAATGACTAAAATACCCATCTATACATCGCCGTATATTTAGAGAGGAAGAAGTGTACTAACACCTCTCTAAATGACATCTACTGTCTTTAGACTTCTAGTCCAATGATCCATGACTTCTTGGATTGTTTCCACTTTCCAAGGGAGCTACCTTAAAGCAAACATCCAAGTCATGTTTCCCAGGGCCCTGGATATTTAGATCATTCAGATAACCACAAGGGGCGATATAGTATAGAAACTATCTTGTACAAGTCTGTCTTAACTAACTAGTCACACATACCCAACATGTAAGTATATTGGTCCTACGATAGAACCTCAACTATAGCATATCAAAGTACATACTTCCAACTTCGTCAGACCACCAACTCATACTCAAGTCGTAGAGTACTAGTCCACGTTATAGCAGTAGTAATCTAGGTTTCTACCATATAGTACTTTTAGAAACCACTACTACAGGTCCTATTCTACGTATTCGAAATACGTTTATGTTATGAAGTGAGTGGATTACTCACTGGCTAAAGGTAAGTCATTACCCATTTGAAATTCACAACATAATAACTTAGACATGATAAGATTCTCATTCTCATCAATCGGTTAAGAACGAGCGTTTATGTGTTAAGTAACCTGTGATCCATACCTTATTATGAAAGACCTCCATTCACATGGACCACTTACTTAAACACAATGGGTCTTTTTCAAACGTAATTGTGCACAAATAAGATATAAATTCACAAATAATTTCTGAAAATAAATTCTTTTATTAAAATATTCGATATTTACATCAAAAACCTAGTCTAAGAGGGCATATTTCCCAACAGTATCAACACTTCAAAAGAATAAAATGAGCAAAGACAAGGCAATGCTCACCACTAAACAAACCAATCATCTTTTCCTATTCCTCCTTGTCTCTTTCTGTCCTCAGTCATCCCTCCCATATTCCCATGCATAACCTTTCATTTTTCTTTTCCCCTTCCTCCTTGTCTCTTTCTGTCCTCAGTCCTCCCTCCCATCTTCCCGCACATAACCTTTCATCTACCTTTTCCTCTTCCTCCTCCTCCTTGTCTCTTTCTCTTCTCAGTCATCCCTCCCCTATTCTTGCACATAACCTTTTATCTACCTCTTCCCCTTCCTTCTTAGCTCTTTCTCACCTCAGTCATCCCTCCCTCCACCTATCATCTACCTCTTCCTCTTCCTCCTGGTCTCTTTCTCTTCTCAGTCATCCCTCCTCTATTCCCGCACATAACCTTTCATCTACCTTTTCCCTTTTCCTTCTTGTCTCTTTCTCTCTTTAGTTATCCCTCCCCTATTTCCGCACATAACCTTTCATCTACCTTTTCCCTTTTCTCCTTGTCTCTTTCTGTCCTCAGTCCTCCCTCCCCTCTTCCCGCACAGATATATATATCCCTTAGTCATCAATCATTAGTGGAAACCACAAAGGGACCGGGATTTCTTATTCGGTTCTCTTTCTTAAAGATGAATAGTTGTAATTCGTTTAAGAAGTGATCAAATTTTGAATTTGCTTCCAAAGAAGAAGATTTTGATGTGTTTTTCTTTCCAAGCCAACCACTTTCTCTTAATTTCAGGTGAGATACTTTTGAGGGCTTTTTTTATTTTTTGGGTTTTCACCTGTCTTCTTCATTTGGTTTGGTTTGTTGTGTTATGAATCAGTGAAAGTTATAAACATACTGCTTTGGATTTTCAATTGATCTACCTATTCAAGAGACTATTTTTTATGTTGTTCCTTTGATGGAGGATATGCTTGAACATGATCCTTTCTAATCCCTAATGGAATTTGAACAAAACAAGAACATGGTTCCTGTGGAGGAAATGCCTCTTGAAGGTATCAGTTTAGACGACGTTCCTGTGGAGAAGAAGGTAATCAGGAGGCAGCGAAAGGAGAAGGGCAGTAACTCCAAGACACTATCAAGAGCAACCATTTCAAAGTACTTTTACATTACACTCACTCGGGTGGACAAAGAACTGAATGTTTGATGAATCGGTCTCAAAAAAAGATGTAGGGATTTAGGAATTCGTTGATGGCCTTACAGGAAGTTGATGAGCTTGGAAATCCTAATCCAAAATATTCAGGTTCTCTCTCACACACACTTATGTATGAAGAACTAATAATTATATGGCCCTAAAGTTAACAAAGAACTGATAATTTGAGAGCTTCCATTTGAATTTGCAAGGTTTGTGAAATGAAGAAGAAGGAGTACATATGGCTGAGAAGAAGTTAAGAGAGGCCATTGAGATACTGGAACATGAGAAGAAGCTGATGGAAGAAATTCTTGATATGAAGTTGGAAGACCAAACAAAGAGATTGAGACAAGCATGTTTCAAGGCCAACTATGAGAAGAGAAAACTCGTGGATCTAGAAAAAAATTTGATAGAGCTTTCCCTATAAATTGAATATTTTTGAGGCACTAAGCCACCTCAAAATGCACAATTATGCAATTCAACATTCAATAATATAGAGCACCAGAAAAACCAAAGAAGAATTTAAGATATATGGAGCATCATACTTCAATAACACTACATTTCTCTTTCACCAATAATCATAATGCCAACACCAATGACACTGATATTTGTGATTTGATTACCTAATTCCACTTTGTTGCTTCATTGTACCATCCAATTACACTGCAATCACGCAGAAAAGTTAGGTAATCTAAGAAGACGATTATAGAAATTTTGAAGTTTTCTTCTGCTTACAACGAGAATAATTGAAGAAGACTTCAGAGGCTGACTAGTAAGATCAAACATAAAGAAAATTGCTAATGCATCTTTGCAAGCAATTGGAACTTGATCAAACGACATACTGTCTCCTGCATCTAAAGAACCAAATTCAATAATCAAATATTAAGCTTATGTTGTTCCCATCACAAAAGAATTGGAAAATTAAGTTTAGGCTTAAAGATGGACTATTTCAACAAAAACTCTACCAAACAAAAGGAAATATTCCCATCCCAAAAAGCGAGAGAGAGAGAGATAGGGGCTCAACCAACATACCTCCTACATCCCATATTCTAAAAGCAATAATGGCAGAACATATATCCACAAAGTAGCTCAGTTTTGATGAAGGCTCACCACCTACCTACATCCAAGCAACGATGGCAGAACATATAGAGAGAGAAGGAAATCGAGGCTTCGTCGTGGGCATCGGGAGGGGGCTCACGAGGGGGGGGGAGGAGGGGGGAGGGGTTGCGGGTTGGGGGGGGAAGGGAGAAGGGGTTTCGGGGGGTGGCAGGAGGGGGAAGGGTCTGCGGGGGGAAGGGAGCGGATACGGGAGGGACGTCGCGGGGAGAGGGGGAGATCTAGGGTAGGGGCTCGCGGGTTAGCGGTGCACGGGGTAAGGGCTCACCCGGGGGGGGGGGGGGTTGTGGGGAGTGGTGCGCGGGCTGGGGGAAAGGGAGAAGGGGTTGCGGGGGGTGGCGCGCGGGTAGGGGGGTAGGAGGGGGATAGAGGTGAGCGCTGGGGGTGGGGATACCTTGCAAAAAATGTCAGATACAGGGCCATCATTCTCAGATGCAGCCAATTCCTACTTCACTTTTTCTAATCCCTTGATGATGTCTTGCATTTCTTCTACTAAAGACTTCAATTGGATCTGCGGAGAGACACTTTCCCTTTTACTTTCCAACTAGAATATTTACTTAGACATAATTTAATGCATATTTTGACTTTTTAGGGCCAAAATTTAAATTTACAAAGTAAGATCTTCATTGCTTTTAAGTTTTAGAAAAAGCAGTTGAAAAAAAAATACAAAGATACAAAATTTTAAATAAATTGCAATCAGACTATTTTTTGTAGAAATTTTGTTCTCTCAAAAACCTGATAACACAAAATAATACACCTGAAGACCAAAATCTTCACCAGCTAAGTTAAACAAGACATGTCATCAGGGATGGAGAAATTTTTACATCAACATCTAGGAAGAAATAAGCTAGAGATAAAAATAATGTATTTAAAACATTTGACCATTTTAATCAAAATGTATGGAATGAAAATAAATCTAACAAAAATTAGAATAAAAAAGAAAAAAAAAATCCATGGCAAATCCCTAGCAATTTGTCAGGGATTTGCCACGGACTAACGCAATCCGTGGCAACTTGCCACGGATTTGTCACGGAACACATAATAAAATTTTTTTGTTCTTTTTGTCACTATTTTACCTAACATATAATTTTTATATTCTGAATGGTAATATAGTTAATTGCATTGATATTTCCAATGGCTTTTGTTATAATATATATATATATATATATATATATATATATATAATTTTTAAATTTTTTTATTTCAATAAACACATATATTTCGACACACAAAAATATTACATTCTATTTTAAATTCGAATAAATTCTTTTTCAAGAATAAATAAGTTAGAGATAAAAATAATGTTTATAAAACATTTGACTATTTTAATCAAAATGTATGGAATGAAAATAAATAAAGTAAAAAGAATTAATGAAATTGCCATGTGCCCATTTGCCACGGATTTGCTACAAATTCTTTTTATCACTATTTTACATATTATATTTTTTGTATATTCTAAATGGTAATATAGTAAATTGCACTGATATTTTCAATGGCTTTTGTTGTCAAAATAAAAATAGAAAGATGGAAGGAAATGAAAATTTTTAACTACAAATAAGAAAGAAAATTGTTCAAATCAACTAAAGGTAAGATCAAGAATTTTAAGGTATGGAACAAATATTAATACAAATTAATATAATAAAAAAAATAAATCTGTGGCAAACCCCTAACAGATTGCTACAAATTTACCATAGAATTAATTAGAAAATAAATTATCCGTGGTAAATCCGTGGTAATCTGTCACGGATTTGCCACGAAGGTTTGTATCAATATTTGACCATTTTGCTACGGACATTTGCCATCACAAATCGGTAGCTATTTTTTCCCCTATCCTTTTTTGGCTACGGATCTGTGAGGAAACATCTTTGCATCGCTAGGTGCTACAATATTTGTGGCTAGTTCATGACAAATAGTTATGAATTTGCTACAGTTATATTGCTGTGACAATTTGCTATGTCTTGTCTTCTTTCGTGGCAAATCCGTAGCAGATTACCACGGAATTTTTTTCGTAGCAAATTTTCGTGGCAAAATAACAATTTTCTTGTAGTGCGTGGACGTAGGTCATTTGACCAAACCACGTAAGTCCTTGTAACTCTCTATTTTTTTTCTTTCTTGGTATTTATTTGTTTCTCTACCTTGTTGTTGTTATTATTATTATTATTTATTTGTTATCGTGTTGTGTGATTTTACCATTGGAGTTTTGGTTTATTCTTGAGACCTGTCCTTAACATATTGTCTTGGTCCTATTGTTGAAGACCTAGATTCATCCTTGTGCAGGCTGCACCTTCTATGGTTCTTCAATCCTTATGGGCTATTATTGAGTCCAATGGGGCTATGGCTAAGCTTATTTTAGTTGTTATTCTTTGGACGATCTAGAAGAAACAGAACTTGATAATTTATGATAAGAGGACTATGTCCGTCTACCATGCAAGAAGACCTTGTCTGCTTTTTTCCAAGATTTTACTATTGTGCATCCTCTTCCATTTGCTTCTCCCATTTCTAACACTTTAGCTCACCTCAGCATCAAATTGTCTTTTGGCAAATCTACTACTATCTTTCCAGTACATTGGCTGGATCTGTAGAGGGTTTCGATTGCATTCTCAACATTGATGGTGCTTCAAAGGGTAATATAGGTGCGACGGGAGCTAGTGGAGTGATCCAAACTCCATCTGGTGCCTTCCACTTCGCTTTTGGTCATCAACTGGGGATATGCACCAATATGGAGGCTAAGATGTGCAAGGCCTTTTGCAAGGTTTGAAGCTTTTGCTTTATGAAACATATTCTCTAATGCTATGTCAGCAATTCAACAGGAACCAAGTTGTTCCTTGGTGCTACAAGTAGATTTTCCGTCATATTATTTTCCTTTCTCAAAAGTTCTCTTACATAAAGGTGGTTCACATTTTCAGGGAAGCAAACCAAGTGGCAGTTATATAGTTGTTAGGGATAGGCCCCAGGAACAAATCAAAACTCTTATGGCAAAACCACACAAGACAATAACAAAGAAATAATAACGAAAATAATGCAGAGAAAAAAAAAATAACAAGAAAGGAAATAAAAGAGAGAGACACAAGGACTTACGTGGTTCGGTCAAATGACCTACGTCCACGGGCGGAGGCGGAACAATACTTTACTATAAAAAAGACAATTTACAAGGCTAAGGAAAGTGTTCCTAAGCCACTAAATACCACTGATACAGAACAAGAGTATAATAAAGAACAAATGCCTCAATGGCTATTCAAACTCTTGTGTTGGTGTTGTGTGTATCAAAGAACCAAACTAAGCTTTTATTTATAGGCAACTTGAGGTGGTTAGAATTCATAGGAATTCGATGTGGGATTTTAGAACTAAACAAAGCCTTTAATATGGTGGAGGATTCTTTAAGCTTTCGATATGGGACTTGAAACCAAAGAAAACCTTAATGGCGGTAAATGATGTTTGGTGGTTTCGATGTGAGATGCAAGGTACCCCAACAAATCTCCACCTTGACTTGTATCGCAAACTCAAGCATAGTAGTTTTGCTTCACCTTCTCCACAAAAGTCCAAAAGACCACAAATCACGAACAGTGAATGCCATTCAAGCCTAGGCACTCCTTGAATGGCTTACGAACTCCAACTATTTCTTCAACAACTAACAATGCATATGCCACTAAATTTGCATATATTTGCGGTGCTCGAATCTCTCTTCTTGGTCTATTCTTGGCTATGGAATATTCCTCTTCTTCTCAAACTTCTTCATCAGAAACCACAACTTGATCAGAGGCAACAGGTGTCGTTATTGAACTTTGCTGAATAGAAGAAGTCAACTTAGAAGGACCAGAATTGCCAATTTCAAGCTCCACTAGCTCTTGCGTACCATCTTCATCTGCACGAAAAGAACTCGAAGACTCCTGTTTGAAATTTAACAATGGACAATTCATCAAATGTAACATCTCTGCTAATTACAAATTTTGGTGATTTGGGATCTGGACACCACAATCTGTATTCTTTCACCCCAGAAGCATACCCAAGGAAAATATATTTCTTAGTTCTAGGCTCCAATTTCCCATCATTTACATGCATATATACTGGACACCCAAAAACTTTCAAATTAGAATAATTAGCAAACGTACCTGACCAAACTTCCTTAGGAGTTTTGAAATCAAAAGTTGTAAAAGGAGCACAGTTG
Source organism: Voacanga thouarsii (assembly GCA_026120185.1). Classification (NCBI taxonomy): domain Eukaryota; kingdom Viridiplantae; phylum Streptophyta; class Magnoliopsida; order Gentianales; family Apocynaceae; genus Voacanga; species Voacanga thouarsii. The sequence goes on from JANUWF010002511.1 coordinate 15,601, forward strand.
ACAATGTAACATGCTGTAGAAACTGCCTCTACCCAAAAATCCTTTGTCAACCCTACATTTGATGTCATACATCGTGCTCTTTCCAGACGAGTTCTATTCATACGTTTTGCAATACTATTTTATTGAGGCTTCATTCTTACTGTATGGTGCCGAACAATTTCTTCATTTTTACAAAATTCATCAAATTCTTTTTTACAAAATTCCATGCCATTATCCGTCCTCATTCGCTTTATCTATTTACATGTCTGTTTCTCAATCAAAACTTTCCACCATTTGAAAGTTAGGTAAACATCACTCTTGTTCTTAAGAAAATAGACCTAAACTTTCCTTAAATAATCATCAATGAAAGTCAATAAATACCTGGCACCACTCTTAGACGGGACACGAGATGGACCCCAAAGATCTGAATGAATATAATCCAAGGTACTTTTAGTCCGGTGAATTGCTGGTGAGTTAAAGCTGACTCTTTTTGCTTCCTAAAAATATAGCGTTCACAGAAGTCTAATGCACTGGTATTTTGTCCATCCAGAAGGCCTCCCTTGCTTAACATGTGCAGACCTTTCTTACTCTTGTGCCCCAAACGCATATGCCATAATTTGGTGATATCAGAATCAGATAAAGCTGATATAGAAGCTGTAATAGAGCCTGTGATAGTAGTTCCCTACAAAGTATATAAACTACCAGACTTGCTACCTTTCATAACAACAAAAGCACATTTACAAACTTTCATAACTCTACATTCAGCTGTATATTTACACCCAAGAGCCTCAAGGGTGCCCAATGAGATGAGATTCTTTTTCAAATAAAAAACATGACTAACATCAGTGAGAGTCCTCATAATACTATCATGCATTTTAATTCGAACTGTACCCTCACCCACAACATTACAAATGACATTATTGCCCATCAAAATAACCCCACCATTATAAGCTTCATAAGTGGAAAACAAATCCCTAATAGGACACATATGGCAAGAATAACCCGAATCTAAAATCTATTCATTTTCAAACTTTGTCCTGCTATTAGTCACAAAGAACATATTTCCTTCACTCTCATCTGCTACAACACTAGCTTCAACAGCATCAGTAGATTTTTCTTTATGCTTATCCTTATTTTTCAATTTAAAGCATTCAAACTTAATGTGCCCTTTTTTATGACAATAATTGCAAACCAAATTTCTATATCTAGATTTTGATTTACTATTGTCACAATTTCTATTTTCGGATTTACCCTTGGCTACCAGACCTTCAGCTTGAGTTCCACTAACCTCCTCAATTAAATCTCTATCAATCATTTCTTTTGATTTCAAAGCAAATTTAATTTCCTGATACGACATAGTTTCCTTTCCATATATGATAGTATCTCAAAAATACTTAAAGGGTGGGGGAAGGGAACATAACAATAAAATGGTCTAATCCTCATTATCTATTTTCACATCAATATTACTGAAATCTATAATGAGAGAATCAAGATGTGAAGTAATAGATGTACCTTCAGCCATTCGAAGTGTAAACAAGATTTGTTTCAGGTAGAGCCGATTCTCTACTGTCTTCTTCATATACAAAGCCTTCAACTTTTCCCACATAACTTTGGCAGAAGTCTCAGCAGCAACTTTTCTTAAAACCTCATTAGAGAGATATAGAATGACATCTGATCTCACTCTTTTATTCAAGTCTTCAAATGCCGCTATTGTCATCTCCGCTAGCTTCTCCTCTATTCCCTTTAAAGCTAAGTCAACCCCGTCTTAAATTAAGATGGCCTCTATTTTGAGTTGTCACATGCCGAAGTTGACACCCCAATCAAATTTCTCCACCTTAGTCTTTGTTATCATCATTGCTAGAGTTAAGAGCTAGTAGTTTTGATACCAATTTGTTAGGGACAGACCTTAGGAACAAACCAAAACTCCAATGGCAAAACCACACAAGACGATAACAAAGAAATAATAACAAAAATAATGCGGAGAAAAATAAATAACAAGAAAGGAAATAAAAGAGAGAAACACAATGACTTATGTGGTTCGGTCAAATAACCTACGTCCACGGGTGGAACAAAACTGTACTATTAAAAAGATAATTTACAAGGCTTTAGAAAAGTGTTCCTGAGCCACTAAATACCACTAATATAGAACAAGAGTATTACAAAAAAATAAATGCCTCAATGGCTATTCAAACTCTTGTGTTGGTGTTGTGTGCATCAAAAAATCAAACCAAGCTTTTATTTATAGGAAACTTGAGGTGATTAGAAGTCATAGAAATTCAATGTGGGATTTTAGAACTAAACAAAGCCTTTAATGTGGTGGAGAATTCTTTAAACTTTCAATGTGGGACTTGAAACCGAACAAAACCTTAATGGCGGTGAAAGATGTTTGGTAGTTCTGATGTGGGATGCAAGGCACCCCAACAATAGCAAAATTAGGTTGCTCTCAATCTTCGTTCTTTTCTCATTTTTTTTTATTTGCCTCATGATGTAAAGGGCTTGTGTAACTTAGACAGGATGCGAATCCCTTCACTTCATGTAAGACATTCTGCAGCTTTCTCCATATAATGAAGTAGAGTTTTGCCTTTGCCAAAGCCTTATTTAAAAAATATATGTATATATATTTTATATATCTCTCTTTTATTTCTGTCATATTTTTATTTCTCTTCTTCTTGTTACTTCCTTTCCTTGTTGTATCATTTTTTTTTTTTTTGTAATTTTACAATAAGAGTTATATGGTTTGTGCATAGGTTCATCAGAACAAGTCATATTATCGGCATCTCTATTCAGTAATATAGTAACGTGAATGGAGGAAATTACAGCCTGTCAATGCTTCCCTTGCAAATATTTAAGAGGATAAAACAGGAATCCTCATCGCAGGACTCCAATGAAAAAAAAAAAAAAGATTCCAGAGATCATTAAGATATGCGGGAAAAAAAAACAAAAAATCAAATACGACCTATAGGAAGTGGGATTATTAGGATTAGTTGCCTTGGGAAGAATCTAAAAGTCGTCCTGCCTTTCATATTTATCTAAAATACACTCCCAACGCACATTTCTTAAATTGAAAAACCAAAACAAAAAATGACCCTTCTTAACTTTAGTTTTGTTGCTTCTATAAATTGGCCATCTTGGGCATATGAGATCCGGAAACTATTTCATTTCATTTAGCCTTTGTTTGGTTCGCGGAGGGAAAATAGAATGGAAGAGGCATCTTTTACTTTTACTAAGAGAAGTAATAATATTTACTTTATTTTATTTGGTATAAAGGGAAGAAGAGATGGAATGAGAGGGAAAAAGAAAGAACAATTAATTTAGTTTATTATTTTATCCATCATTATATATTTTGTTACAATTTTTAATATTAAAAATGAAGTCAATGTTATTATTATTTACCTACTTTTTTTTTCTCTTAATCCCTCCAAATTGAAAGTAGATGAAATGGTGACATGGAGGGAGAGTGGTACCTCTATCTGATTTACTTCCCTGCCACATCTACATCTGACCAAATGAAATAAATGTACAATTTATCTCTATATTTTTTTCATTTCCTTATATACTTTTACAAAGTAATCCAATCAAACATAGACTAAGTTTTTACGAATCACTACTGGTTGAGTTGAATTTTTAAAAAGGTACAATTTTGAATATATGGACCTTACCAAACTTTCCTAATAAGACAACCCACTAATGAAGACCAATTTCAACATTTTTCTTTTACATTCTGAGTAAGAATTAATACTAGTATCTGCAATATTTTTTTCTTTTTTTTTTAAGTTTTCACTTTATACAGGATGCCGAGTAATGACCGTTCATAATTAAAATTAATTATTGATTAACCTTAAATAGTTTCCTCATACCAATCCACAGCCACAAGGGCTGCATGGTTGCATTTGCAGCCAAACTAAAGAAGCCAATATTCTATGGTTACGTTTGTGTGTTTTCATAATTTCCTGTTTCACCAAACAAATTCTCTCCTGCAATTGCAGCCACAAGGACTGATTTGCCACTTCAGTCGAATGCGCTCCAAGCTGTCTCAGGTGATTTCCATTTTCAGCTAACTAAACTAGGTTAATTACATGGGACAATTTAATGGATAAAAAATTAAGTAGTTAATTATAAATATTTATTTTAATTATATAAATAATAATTATTATTATATCATGAATATAAATTACGATTAATAAACATCATTTATGATTTGTATAATTAGTTGTGATTATATGAACATTACTTATAATTATATATATGAACAATATCCACGACTTATAAATAAATTTCATTGTGACAAAAAATTAATATTTTATTTAAAAAAATTTTATACAGTGAATATTTTTGTTTTTATCTAATTTTTATTTTTTTTAATTTAAGCAACGGAATTACCGGGTAAATTCCGTACACTGAAACATCTGTATGGATTGGGGCCAGCATCGCCATTGAATATTGAGACGGCATGCTCTTTTGTAAAGCTCCACATGAACTTGTAAATAAAATCACATCATCTTGTGCCCTTTTTTCTCATAAAATCATTATTATATGTAGCAGTGGCAATCGGGCCGACCCACACGGTTTCGGATCGTGTCAGGCTGGGCCAGAGGACCGGCTTGCCTGGAGGGTGGGTCGGTCCCGAAGAGGGACAGGTCGGTCCTTGGGCCAGAGGCCCTGGGATAGGACCAGACCGGATCGGGACCTTGGCATGTGTGGCCCGCGGGCCGGTGCGGGCCGACTCGTGGCTTATTCCTTTTTTTTTCTTACTTAACATAATTTTTTAAAGTTATAAAAAAGCCACCTTGAAGTGGTGAGGGGTTTGACTTGGACCCCTACCTATTTTATTAATTAATAAAATAAAGATTACATAAGAGGGGACTTGATGCCTAAACCTCTTAAAAATATTACAATGATTAAAATTTAAAAATATAATAAATATCCTAAAAATAAATTTAAATATATAATATTACTTATCCTAAATTCCTAATTACAAAAATATTAAACTAACTACTTGGTTCACCCCATTCATCATTTGAGTCATCATCAATAATCCATGAATTAACCGTCCTATCTTCGGCTGCAAACCAACTACCACAACACATTAACATCTCCAAAGTTTGAGGAGCCAATCGAGATCTTCTTTCATCGATTGTTCGAGCGCTCTCACTGAAGACGCTTTCCGATGGCACTGTAGAGACTGGTTGTGTCAAAAGATCACATGTCATTTTTGATAAAATGGGGTATTGACTTACATAAGCCTTCCACCAGCCACAAATATCAAAATGCTAATCATCATTTTCTACCAAGGGCTGCATCTCGTAAATTGCCATCTCGTTGTAGGTAGTAGTCGATTTTTGTTTACGTTTCATAATACCCCATGGATTAAATACTGATGAAATTGATGAGGTAGATTTTCGCGGAGGTTGAAAGTGACTATTAGATGATGAAGCTTGCCTACTTAAACTATGAGAATTAGAACAAGAAGACTCAAACTCATACAAATTATACATGTCAGATAAAGTTTTAGCTGTTTTATTTTTTATGTCTTTTATCATACATTGTTTAAGTGGTTGTGATTTATCAAAATCTAATGTTTCATATAAATATTCAATAATACTATGAAAATTAGGCGTCTTTACTCTAGGATCCATACACAATGCCATACAATATAAAATAGGAATATCTTCATAATATTTTTTATATTTTTCAAACATACTTCTCATAAAAAAAACCATATTGGGGATGATACATATATTCACCAAAAATATGTGCTACCTTAGCAAGTGTTGGAAGAATATGATGAGTAGTGGGATAATAAAATTCCGATAAATAAAAATGTTGAAAGTAAACTTATTGATAAATTCCGATAAATATGATCAGTAGCTTCTTTGAAAGTAAATAAAAATGTTGAAAGTGCAGTACAATTTTCAAAATGAGTTATTGTTAGTGGAGGTTGAAAATTATTACTATTACAAAATTCAATAAGTTGGTTTTGAAAAGGTATAACACTTTCAAACATATCTAAAGTTGAGTTCCATCTAGTTTTACAATCTAATCTAAATTTTTTAAAAGATACACCTTATTCTCGGCATAATGCATTATAACTTTGTTGCCTAGTTGGGAAGGTTTTAATAAATAAAACAACATTTCTAATTATATTAACAATATCATCAATATATTTATATCCTTCTTTAGCACATAAATTAAGTATATGACAAGAACCCCTAGTATGAAACAAAATACCATCTAACATAGGATTCATAGTATTTTTTAAAATTGTTATGGCAGAATCATTATTTGAAGCATTATCTAAAGAAATAGAAATAATTTTATTTAAAATTCTATATTCACGACATGTTTGAGTAATCATTCTAGCTATACTACTACCTACATGAGGATATTCAAATAATTTAAAATAAATAGTTCTTTTTTGTACTAACCAATCATGATCTATCCAATGACATGTAATGCATAAATAAGATTCATTAGTAATTGCAGTCTAACCATCACAAGTAAAAGCAAATTTTCAATTACAATAATCAAACATAACAATTAGATACTCTTTCATTTCTTTATATATCTTTATTATATCATTTTTTAATGTTGTTTTAGGGATTTTTTTCCATACTGGTTGACAATTATTTTGCATATATTGTTCATAATGTGAATTTTCTGCAAAATTAAAAGATAATTTAGTTTGAACAATCATTTTAGCAAATGCATTTCTATTTTTTCTATGATCATATTGAAAATTACCAACCATTTGATCTCCTATAGTACGTATTTGTTGTTGTTTAAGTAAGTTTTCTAACCAATCATCATTGTGACCTTTTCATATATCTAACTAATGTTCCCGTCTCTCCTCCCTTCTTATGTGCATATACCGCTTTACAAATTTTACATGTTGCCCTATCACTATCATTATCTTTTTCAAAAAGATTCCAAACCATAGATGTTTTTGCTTTAGTTGTAACATCCGCTGTTTCAACATCATCCTCACCTATATTAGATGCGTCGGGATTAATTATTAGAGTTGATTGTGATTGTGAAATACTAACACTAGGCCTACTAGGACCTTCATCTTCATTACCTATTTCATTATTTATTAAATTCAAAGCTGGATCTATATTAAAATCAAAATGTGCAGATGATTGGGATGAAGAAAAATGATAATATTGATTTAGATCCATTATTTCTTAAAAAAAATCAAAATTCAAATAAAAGTTTAAAAAAAAGTATTAGCAAATAATGAAATAAGAGAATTGAAAAATATAAATAACAAATTAATTTAAAAATTAAACAAATAACTAAAACAAATAAACAACTAATAAAGCTAAAATAAAAGAATATAAGATTAAGAAACACTAACTTGTTGATGACCAAGATTCAAGAATAACAATACTTTGTTGAGCTTTTAACTTCTTATATCCACTATTCTGCTACTCAACAATCTTCCAAAATATGAAGACTTTCTTGAAGAATTGAAAAAGTATAACACAAAAATAAATTATATTTTAATACTCTTTGTAGAGAAAATGAATAAATTTGAGGATTATGAGAGAAAGATGAATGGAAATAAGAGAGAATTGGAGAGTGTTGATGAGTTTTGGGTTGAATTGGGGGGTATTTATAGAGTTTTGGGGGTTATGGACCAAATTGCAAAAAAAAAAAATCAATCATTTTAGGGGCTAAATTACAAAAAAAAAAATTAAAGGACCAAATTAAATAAATCAGTCATTGTAACGGCTCTCTCAGGCGGGCCAGGAATTTTACTCCCTGACCCGGACCGGCGCACAGTGCTCGGTCTACCGAGCGGGCCCGATCCAACACGCCAACCCGACCCAGTTGCCATTGCTAATTATATGCATGATTTATAACCACTGTGCACTAAATTGCTGTCCAATGACGGATGTGGAGATCAACTCTGCACTTACCGGAGCAATATAAACCAAGACATAGACTGAGAAAGGTGATTTTGCTATATGTTTCGACTAATCACTCAAAGCTGTTCCCACTGTGCATGAACTTTGTCTAATTTAACTAACACTAGTCTTTCACTTCCATAAGCCAATTATTATTGTACACAAATCAGAACCTAAAAATGATGTCCTTAGATTTTGGTGTTTTGATGTTTTTTTGTTCCACAAAACAAATAATATGTTGGGCATTTTCAATACTACAAAGTAGGGGTGTTGATTCGATTTTGGATTTTGAAATTCGATTTTTTTTTTAATTTTTTTTAAATCGAACCAAATCTAAATTTAAAGAAAATCAATAGAATCGTTCGATTCGGTTCGATTTTAAATCGAATTTGAATGCATCCTTTAGTAAATCAGTAACCCAATATAAATTTAAACCAAAAAAAGTAAAGTTTAATATAAATTACAATTCAAATCTAATATAAAATATAATATAAATTAAAGTCCAGACATTTTAAAGATTTAGGCCAAACATTTTAGAAGGTTATGATCACGGATGCAAATTGTAAAGATGAAGATCTTAAATTCAATTATTAATGGCTTTATTTTAGATAAAACCAAATCGAACCGAACCGAAATAATCGAAATCGAACAATTTTTTTTAAAAAATTACAATTTATAAAAATAATAAAAATAAATAATTAATTAATGAACAATATTTTAATATTAATTAGGACTTGATGATTCGGTTAGGCAATAGTTTTGGGATGATTTAGATGAGATTATTCAGAGTGTACCGTGTTCAAAAAAGTTTTTCATTGGTGGTGATTTAAATGGACATGTGAGTACTGATCAGAGCGGGTTTAAGAGTGTTCATGAAGCTCAGGGTTTCGGAGTTAGAAACGAAGCAGGAACTGCTATTCTTGACTCTGCCTTGGCTTATAATTTGACCATAGCAAACACGTCGTTTAAGAAGAGAGATTCTCACTTGGTAACCTTAATAAGCAGGGTAAATGCCAATCAGATAAACTTCTTTATTATGAGACGTAGGTTTCGTAGTGGTTGTACGGATTGTAAAGTTATTCCAGGCGAGAGTGTAGTTACGCAACACAAGCTGTTGGTTCTCAATTTTAATTTTAAGAAAAAAAGTAAGCAGTGGAATTTTCGGGTTGACCCTAGGATCAAGTGGTGGAAGGTTTAAGAGGATGAAAGAATAATCTTTGTCAATAAGGTAGTTGAGGCGGATGATTGGTCTTCTAATATGGATTCGGATCTATATACTATGTGAAGAAAGATAGTTCAATGTATTATGGCAATAGTTAAGAAAGTACTTGGGGAATCTAAAAAAAAGTACCTGTAAACAAGGATGTGTCGTGGTGGAATAACAAAGTGAAAGAAGTAAGAGAGTGCTATAAAAACTTAAGGATGTGTTGTATTTCAATATTAATTATATATTTTAAAATTTAAAAATATAATTCAATTTTTTAATTTTTTATTTAAAAAAATAAAAAATCAATCAAATTTTTATATAAACTCTAAATCGAATCGAACTGAATCAAATTTTATTTAAATCAAATCAAAAATTAAAATTAAAATCGATTTAATTTAATTTTTTAATTTAAATAAAATAATGAACACCCTTAGTATAAAAAACCCATTACACGCAATATGCGTTAGCAGCTCAGCTCTTCCTCAGTTAACCCTCTTCGATAAGTCTTTCCTGTTTCCTTCTTGTGGATTTCTGCTACGAAACTCAACTGACAGCTGGAAATGATGAGCTGCAAAATCAGAAACATTGGAGAATTCGTTCTCTTCAATTACTGCAAAGAGCAGGTGGCTTTTCTGTACTGCATAGATGACTGTGCCATGCTCTGTTTGCGCTGTGACCAAAGGTTTTTGATCAATTTGGGTTAAAATCTATTATATCCACAGATAATGAGATGAAAATATAAAGTATCATGTGCACGGAGTACTTCACGAATGCGAAACGCGAAGTGCCAACCCGACAAATGCGAGGAAGGATTGAGTCGATTAAGTCATGACTCCACCGATTTGAGATTAAGCCGATTTGTGATTGATTTGAGGACCTCGTGTCTGTCAAGGACAAGGTCCAGTGTCCAGGCGCGAAGAGGTCAGTTCATGAACAATTAGATAAATAACCACTTATTTTGTCTGCGGGATTGGGGGCTGGCAAAGGCTTAAGCCTCAATTGAGATGTTATATCAATTCGATTCTCGTCGAGACATTTTTAAAGGATTTACATGACGGATATTCTTTAGATTTTTGCAGATTAATTGGATCGAAGATCCAGACATCCCATATAAAGTAAAAATATATATATATTTATTTTTATTAAATGCAACATTAAAAGTGAATTTTGTCTAATAATTCCTCCAATTAAAAGTATATGTCACATTTTATTTAAGTACATAAATTAAGAAAATTTCAATATTCATATGTAAAAATAACTAATTTACATATAAGTTGATATTAATAACAATTAATGTCAAGTTTTACTAGAATAACAATGATAAAATTATTTTTTAAATCTCTGAAGCATAACGTATAAATTGTTTTTTAAAGAATATAATGTATCCTCTACTTACTGAGGCAGTATAGTATAATTATATTGTCTATGGAAAATCAAAACTTCCTGACACATAGTATTATGAAAAGACATATTGTGGGTCTAATTTAAGAACCAGCCACTTGGTGGCTAGATAGGTCAATTGATCCTTTAAAATTTCAAAAAATCCTTTCAAAATCGGGAACAAAATTTATTAAAGTTGTATTGTTATTTTTTTTATTTTGATGGATCCACAATAATTTTTTTATTTTTATTTTATCTTCAATTTTTAAATATAAATAATATTTTTAAATGTAAATTAATCATCATTTAAAAATTTCTATTTTTATTTTATTTTTAAAAATAAATGATATTTTAATTTTTTTAGTTTATTTTTAAGTCTAATTATGATTTGTCAAATTGTGTATATCGTTTCCAAATAAAGTTTAAAAATAATTATAAATGAATATTAAAACTTGAAAATATTTTCTGTAATTCGTTCAAATTTAAATTATAATACTTTTTTAGTATAATTAATTAAATAAAGTATAATTTATAATATTTATTACAATTGATTATAAATATTAATTATTTACAAAAATTTTAAAATTTGTCAAATGTTAATTATGTAAATATATAATTTTCTTATAGTTTAATTCGAATAATCTATATTTTAACTAAATTTGAACAATTCACTATATAATTTTGATTTAATTAATATTAAATATTATTTAACCACCGAAAATATGTATTTAATTAATATTAAATATTATAGTAAATATGAATTTAATTAATATTAAGTATGAATTTAATATGCATTTAATTAATATAGATTTAATTAATATTATTAAATAATAGTTAAATATTTCATGATTACTTTGCATTTTTAATTTTAAAAAAATGATGTGAAAATAAAATCAAATTCTTAATTTAAGATTATGTTTAATATTTAATTACACTAAATTTTAAATCTCAATTATGTACACAAAAAAATCATCAAAACCAAGTATGAAAGTTAGTTCTACAATAAAGTCCTCGACAGTTTCTCTAAGGTTGAACTCGTCTTGGAGGTTGTTATTGAGGTTGTACTTCAAATTGTCCCTCATCTTATTCTTTTGTAACGTATGACGGACCTATCTCCTCCTCAGACTGCCCATGCTGTCTCCGAGAGCATCTAGTAAATGGATCAGCAACAAACTCCTTAGCATAAGCTACGTACCTAAAATTGAAAATTATGTGCCGTAGAGTTAGAAAATCATTAGGATTACCTTCAATCGCTACACCTGGAAAATAATCATCTTCATCTGCTACACTTGGCACATAATCATTATCAATCATTGTAGGAGCACCTAGTAAACAATCATCTTCACCTCTATACACAGGTGAGTAGTAATACTATTGAGGAACTTTATCAGCTATAGCACACTAACATGGCCATCTACTACCCCACCTAATTAGTGGTACTTGTCGAAGGACTTCTTGTAGAATCGACAATACCGAATTAGAAGCATACGATCGCTTGATGGCTCATACGGCATGCAATCTAGACAATCTGATTTGCTATCATCAGTTAATGTACGTCTAGCAATATCCGACTGTTTGTTAAGGGTACAAGGCATTAGCATATTGAAACACTTTATTGCCTATGTATAAGATCCGGTGCAGCGCGTCGACTTACATATGCATTTTTAGAAATGTGAATAAAAATATATATAAATTTCAATTATATATATATATATATATATTACATCCACAAGAAAAAATTTACATACATATACTTCAAGTGCTGAATTACTAAATTGGTAACCCTCGGGGTTCGGTTGTTGTATGATCGGATTGCCAATCTATCGCTATGTGCGAATCCAATATCACGCAATATAATAAGGTGAAATCATAACTTGCCCGAAAATAGACTGTCCAACCATAATATATACGTGGCGATTTATCCAGTTAATACGGTGCAACGCATCAACTTCATCCCATCCAACACCAGTAGTCTGTAGGTCACAATAGTGTAAATTCGACCTCGTGTCAACAGCATCAAGAATTGATTACGACAATCTAAACTATCGCATGACTCTATCGAGGTGAGGCAACTTTGTCATCTCCCAACACAGAAGTGGTGTAACGGACGCCCAGATTTGTCACTCATGCGTGCAATACGGAGATAGAGATGTCAACATGTGCTTATTGTATGGTTGACATATAAACTACAAAAATAGACAATTTTAATATCAAATAATAAATATTGTCAAATTATAATATTTACATGATTGTGAACTCAAGGATAAAATAGTTATATGATTGTGTCGCATCCGATCTAACTGATCCTACACGCAATCAGCATATATGTCAGGGTGTGAGAAAGTTCTAACAGACTTTGTCATGCTGCTCTTGGCGTGTGTTGGGCAACATCCTCTATTATTACTATTGAAAAAGTACTAATAACTTTAAAATCAAATCTTATAATTATTTTTACAATGAATTATTAATTAAAAATAGTTAGTGAAATTTGGAGTTTATTTCACACCTGAATCAATAGCAGTGGACCATTGATTTGATGTGTCTTGTATAAACTAGCGTTGCACATATAACGATATAAATGTGCTAGTACTGCACTTCCCCAACTGAGTGTCCCCAACAACTCTAGCTCACAGATTTATTTAAGGAAGCGCAAATGAACACAGTTCTCGGATTTGTCCGAGACTATAAACCCATCAAGAAGCTGTATGATGCGACACCGTGTGTGTTGCACAACTATATCTGGAGTTGCATTTGGCGGGTGTGGTTATGTTAGGCCTCTCTTGAATGCGTTTAATCTCAATCAAGACCTGTCAAGGTCCATGCCCGTAGATCGAAAATCGAGAAGTACGTCACACAAGTCTAATAGCTCTGTTTGTAGGTAGTTGAACCCACAACCAATAATCGAATCACCTTCGATGTGTAAATTGAATAGGACCTCTACATTTAGGAGTGTGATAGTCACATCTCCAATTGGGAGGTGGAAGGTGTGTGTCTCTTGGTGCCATCTTTCTAGTAATACGGTAATAAGTGGATGGTCAATCTTTATATAAGGTAGATGGATGACTCTACCGAATCTAGCCACATCCATCAAGCTGTTCGACGCAGAAATTGAATAGTCAAGCATCCCAAAATGTGATGTCATTACACCTTACATATAATACTTGATCTTCTAACTGCCCTGCCCAAATATAAGTGGACCTATGTTTATACTGTAGGATTAACAGATTCGGAATAATAGGTCCATGATTAATTTCGTCAGTAGTAGGCTTGTACATATTATCCTGAAACTGTGATATGTTTAAAGGAGTAGTAAATTTACCATTCAATAAAAACAAAGTAAAATATCAGCTAAAGACTTAATGTAAGTGGAGGAAATATATACGTTAAAAAATGAATTTATTATGTTAAGGCAATATTAAGACAATATTACTAAATGCGATTGAATAAAGTTCATACAACAATTAGAGATATATGATACAATAATTTTCAATTATACAATCTACAATGGAAAACGCATCATGAACCCTATACGACACTGTTGGGGTAATTCCTCTTATTATGTCCAGTATGATGACAGTTCCCATAACAAGGAAGCGAATCAGGGTTGCGCTCATCCATTTCATTCCTGATGTGCAACATCCTCATGCGATCGCAACGACAGTTCTTGAACCGATGAACATTTAGGCCAACATAAAAGGAGGATTGTGCTCGTAATCCTCATGTGGAATGGGCCTGAATTTCCCTAAGTAAATCATCTGGTAGCATGTTATGGTGTTTAAGAGTGACACGAGTTCCCCTGTATTCAAACCTATTTGTTGAGAAGCTGTAAATGCGTACTAATAAGGTATTCTGTATATTTCCCATTTGCAGCACTGCAGATCCTTGAACCGAGATCAACTTGGTATGAGTTATTTCCCTTTCCATACGATATAGTGATAAAACACTAAAAATACCCCGACCTTGATCATAAGCTTGCACACGATAACTTCCGTTCGACTCATTATTTACAAATTTAGACCATATTTGAGAAGGAAAGTGATATCGATCATGGTTAGCCTCCTCTCTGTAGTCGTCGAAGTATTTAACTATTTTCTTGAAACAAGACTCGATAATCACCTTGATGGGTAGAGCAAGTATGGTTTTGACAACACTATTAAATGATTCTGCTAGATTAGTTGTTATATTACCAAACTGATGTCCGCCGTTATAAGCAAGTGTCTATTGCTCATTCAAGATCAAATCCAACCATGCCTTCGCCTGAGGGTTTAGTAAATTTATTTCTTCCATAAATTTTAGAAATTTGCACGTTTTGCTTTGATTCCCAATTACATACATCAACTTCTTCAAATGATTGTTCTTGAATTTTGCATTGAAGTTGCTCAGGATATGTCTAAGACAAAATCTTTGCACTGCCATTAGCTCTTGTCAAACGAGTAGTCGATCAACAGCATTCTTTATCCTAATGTGTCTATCTGATATTAAACACAAATGTCGATCCTTTAATACACGCTCCCTGAGTAAGGACAAAAACCAACCCCAATTGGTTTCTTCATCAACGACTACAACTGCAAGGGGTAATATATCATTATTGGCATCTTGACCAACTTATGTTAAGAGTTTTCCCTTATATATGTCTCTAAGATATGTCCCGTCAATGCTGACCACCAATCTCATATGAAGAAATACATCAATACATGGTTTGAATGCCCAAAAAATATATCTAAATATCTTGGCCCCATTGTAGTCAATATGTAAGAAGTGCCATGCCATGATGAAATCAGGATTTGCATATTATAAAGCTAGCATATACCGCAGTAGCTGGGCAAACGAATAAGGCCAATCTCCGTATATCATCTCAATAGCAAGCCTCCGCGCATTCCATCATTTTTTGTAAGACAGAGTGAAATACAATGTGTTTTGAATAAGACTGTTTATCTCACTGACTTTAATATCTAGATTATCGTGAATCATCGTCAAAATGTGCTTCACCATGAACTTCGCACTCATATTGTGATGGTTCCCACCCACTATTTGTATTAGACAAATATGTTCTCCATTCTAGCGAGAAATCTGCCATAATAGATGGCCTTTTTTCTTTTGCACACGTATTCACCGAAGACAAGTGAATTTTTACATTCGACAATCCACAGTGCATTCTTACTTTCTACTATCCTAAACTCATGACCAATTCTAATGGACCACGACCGAATAGCCCAAAGTAACTCATCTTTGTCCCTAAAGTACATGCCAACCCTCAAGTCATTATTTGATTCTAACAAAATATCAATCCAATTGCCACTTGTTCCCATTCCATCAACTTCGTTTCCTATTTTTTGAGCAGTATCCAACTTATCAAGGTACATTGACTACGGTGGATTATATAGTCATCTCGATTCATCGGGTCTATCAGCTGTTGTTGCATTACAGAAGGATCGAAAATATGTTCTTCAGCATCGCCCCCCTCATCTTTGTCCTTGTCCTCATCGGGAGTATCTTCTGCAGCTGGCCCATTAACATCCAACATAGGCCCTAAACAGTCCACAGTCGCCTCTGGTGCACTCATCCAATTACCTTTTGAGCAACCCATTCATCAACTGGAGTTACATCCAACGGAACACCGCAGCAGAAAATAGTTGTGCAGTCGCCCCTAGTGAAAGAGTTGAGTCTGGACATGAGTGGAGATGTAACAAACCCTATCAAGGTTATATGTATTGATTGCTTGGTCTAACAATTAGGGTATCTGGAACCGATGTAATATGAAGGGATTGGAAAATATTAGTCGGGAGATGTGGTTGAATATTGAACATGTGTAGATAGATTTAAATCAAAATTAGACATGTTCTTAAGAGTAGATAAGTTTAGTAATTTAGTGAATGTCCCAGTGGCAACTACTGGGCTGTTATTCTCATGAAGATTTGTAGTTCCTGTATTCGGAATCTGGATGATCTCATGATAAACATGCAAATCAATTGTTGTCATTTCACGATAGATGAATAGTATCACAAACTTTCCACATCTGTATCATCTGTTATAGAAGTTGTTGTAGACCTTATTGCAGTACCAATAACAATGTCTTCCTTTATTGTGATTTGCAATTGACTAATAGCTATATCAAATCCTCGGATTGCATATATTTTGTTGACTAAATCGAGAAAATTAACTCGATTTCTGACAATCAACGCCTTACGACATGGACCATTAAAAAAAATCGCTGTGTGTGGTGCGTATAATATCGCAATCCAATATAATTGTAATCTAATGGCTTGCTCTAGTGACATTGTACCTATATAAATTAGATAAAATTTGTCTATTAAAAAATTAAATTCTAACAAAAGCTATTATACTATGTCGACCAATATCATTTTAATCAATTAATAAGTTATTGTATGTATAACACATAACTTCATTTTGTTAGAAACATCTCTGTCTAATTAATTATTTACTATTTATTATATCATCAATTTCTTTTATTAGTTTATTTCATTATCTTTATTAACTAGCACATATCAAATTACCTCAATAATAATAATACATAACAATAATAAATAATGAATAATGATTTTAATAGCAAATAAATAACTAACTAAATAAATAGGTTAATAGACAATTAAATAAGTAAATAAAATTCAATTACTCCATTTAATTTCTAGAATAATAAAAAAATGCATTACTTATATCAAATTTAATAAGTATGATCTTTGTAATCTACTAAATTATAAACCCATATATATATATGTGTGTATGTATGTCAATATCAAATTAATCAAGTAAACAACATAAATCAATCAATTATAGTACACTATAATAAAATATATGAGATTAATCTCCCATTATTTCTTCTTCCTTTAACATTAATTTCTATTTTCATTTTATTTGATATAATTGAAGATAATTTGATAATTTTCATCTAATTTCAATTAATATTTTCCTAATCAAATTTTTAAAGATTTAAATTCTCTAAATTTAGAATAGATTAAAATTTATTCGTGTAATATTTATATTTAAAATTTAACCTAGCATGTTTATTGTTAGAAATAATTTGAAAATGATTTTTACATTTTTTAGTTAATTTAATTGCAATATTTTTGTAAACATTTTTTTTCCAAAATATGTATTTTTTCAACTTTTATCTTTTTAGTATTCGTATTTCAAAATTATTTTGTATGTAAAAACTTATAGGATTAACTTTTCATCTTTTAAACAAAGTTTTTTTAATTTTTTGTTTTACTTAAAAGAAATTGATGAAAACTGAATTTAATGCGAACTGCAATTTCAAAACATTTAAATTCTCAATTATAAATCAAAAGATCAAAATTTACATTTTAAATCACTACAACAAACACAGGCTATTTCTTACCAAAAGTTTCCTACCAAAGCTAAATGATAGGAAATCAACTACCCATTTTTGATCAAAGAAGTAGTTGGTAAGAAGTTTCCGACCACACTACATTTGGTAGGAAATGGGGTTGAAAATTTTGATCAAACATACATTGTGGTAGGAAAATATTGCTACATTTCCGTCCAACATACATATTGGTAGGAAACGTTAGTTACATTTCTGTCCAATTTCCATCAACATACATTTTGGTAGGAAAAATAAATACATTTCCCCAACTTGCATTTTGGTAGACAAATATAGCTATATTTTTTGTCCATCTTACATTTTGGTAGGAAAATATAGATATATTTCCGTCCAAACGTCTATGGGTAGGGGAACAGTAGTAGAAACTTTCCTACCAAATTGAGATTTGGTAGGAAAATAATAAATTATTTCCAACCAATGCTATTTTGGTAGGAAAATATAGCTACATTTCCATCCAAATCTTTTATAGGTAGGAATAGTTGTAAAAACTTTCCTACCAAATTGAGATTTGGTAGGAAAATAATAAATTGTTTCCAACTAATGTTTTTTTTGTAGGAAAATATAGCTACATTTCTGTCAAACTTATATTTTGGTAGGAAAATATAGCTACATTTCCATTCAAAAGTTTATGGGTAGGAGCATTAGTAAAAACTTTCTTACCAAATTGAGATTTGGTAGGAAAATAATAAATTATTTTCAACCAATGCTATTTTGGTAGGAAAGTAAAAATGCATTTTTGACTACATAATTATATTGAATAGTAAATGAAATGAAAATTTTAGATTATTCATTTTTTTCTTCACAAAAATATTTGTTTCCAACCAAAATTAATATTGGTAGGAGTTTAAAAAATATTTTTCTTACCATTCTGAAATTTGGTTGGAAATATGAATTAGTTCTCTAAAAAATTATTTTATTTCTCTAAGGTGGAAGTTAAATTTATGATTTAAGTATTTTTTTTTTTACTTGAAGAAAATGTAATTTCTGACCAAAACTAACTTTGGTAGGAGCTTAAATTCTGTTTTTCAACCATTTTGAAATGTGCTAAGAAATATGATTTAGTTCTCCAAAAAAATTATTTTGTTTCTCAGAGATGGAAATTAATTAAATTTATAATTTCAATTTTTTCTTGAAGAAAATGTAATTTCTTACCAAATGTAATTTTTCGTAGGAAATGGACAGTTATTTCTGATCACTTTCTAACCACTTTTATTTGATGTTGGATATTTAATTAATTTTTTAATTTTTAGCTAAAAATTTAATTTAATATTTATTTTACTATATGTTCAATTTGTATTTGGGAGGAAATTGAAAAAAAAAACAAAAAACAAGTTTTTGCCCACACTAGTATTGGTATGAAATTAAATTTTCAAAATTAATTCCTAATTTTTAATTCAATTGAAAAATATAATAGTTAAAAAATGAAAGTAGTCTAATAATTTTTGAAGAATTTTCGTAAGATATTAACATATTGCTAGAAACTAATTAGTATTATTGGATAAAGTATATGTTGCATTTTTGTCATTTTGGATTATTTACGTTTAGTTACAAAAAGAATTTCATCAAATGCTCTAATAAAAAAAGTAGTTGATGCATCTTTACTTTTTAATAAATAAATAAAATATGAAAAGAGGTACATACTTCGTTCGGGTTTGAATCTTCACTTTTGACTTGATCAAAAAATTACTCATTTATATATATTCTTTATTATTATAGTTATGAATAGTGGCGAGACTATATAAGTTAGTGAGATGTAATTCCTTTAAATTAAGAAAATTGTTACTAAAATTTTGGATGAAAAATATATGTATTATAGGGAAGTGAACATTCAATTCTAGACATCCCAACTTAGAAATGTTGATACACAATTCTAGATAGAAGGAGCATTACTTTTTCTCTTTCAGTTAAATAATTCAATATATATTCATTAAATCATTCCGTCAAAATCGAATAATTAACTTATATTGAATAAGACTAACATCAATTCATCTTTTAATTGGAACTAAATCTATACTATTACATTTCTACGTTCAGAAGAAGATTGAAATAATATGATGTGATTAATGAATTCTAGTCATAAATGGTTATTTGATTTAACTATTAATTTATTTTAATAATAACTATTTTAAAAGTATATGTGATATCATAACTATTTCTTTGGACAATCTTATGCCATAGCTATAATATATATATATATATATATATATATATATATAATAGGAATGTATTTATTTCTAATCGTATAAATTTTTTGTCATTAAAAATTAACATTTACAATTTTATTTAAAAAAAGGAAAAAATTACTAAGTTAAAACAATATCATTGTAGTAAAACAAAAATTATAAAAATTTATATGTTTTATAATTTGATTGTATTACTAAAAATTATTTGTTTATTCCATTTATAAATAGTTTATATTTAAATAATATCTTAAATAATATCACAAATGTATATACATATATAAGTATACATTATGGATATATATAAATAATTATTTTTTAAAATTATTTTATATGTCTCAATTATTAAGTTTTGATATATATATATATATATATATATATCTAAAAAATTAAGAGAAAAATTTGACAATTAAAAAAAAAAACTTTTTACTAAATTCCTTCCTTGGGGGTTGGTGCTTTTTTTTTCTCAAAGAAGTAAAGCCTAAATTTTTTTGCCCCTTCTTCATCGTTTTGCCTTTTTCTCCCATGGGTTCATTGTCTATATCCTCAAATTATCTTTCTGGAAAGTCAGTTCCTCTCTTTGTTCCCGCTTTCTAATTTTACGTTCATCTTTGGATTTGGAATTGGTATGGTCAAACATTAGGGCTTTATTCGGGTGGGAAGATTTTTAATTTGGGTCTGTGATGTTGTTTTGCATAGCAATATACTTACTAGTTTAGGGGCTGAGTACTTGAACTTTCATTTGAGTGTCGGTGTCTTTGTAGTTTTGAGCATGGTAATGGCAGGTTTGAAAAGCGTAGCTGACTGAACTGGGTTTGTTTTCTGTTTTAATATTCTTTTTGGAATTGATGTCCTTAAGATATCTATAATTTTGGAAGCTCTGTTCTTTATTGATTTTGGATTGTATGTGTTGAAAACAGGTGGGAAGCTAGTTATCAGAGCACGAAGAAGAGGGCAAGGGGACCAAAATAGCTTGTTGCTAGCAAGAGGATACAACGGGTAAGCTTTCCTGTGGAGAATTTTGATTTGAATTTACTACACGGAATGTCATTGATTTTGCAGAAATAGTTGGGCTTTAATTATATTGTTGCTCGGGTTTAATATGAATGGTTTCTATTTGCAATTTGGGTATAATTCTGTGGTTATCATTTGTGAATTATTAGTTTCTTAAAATTCCATAATATATGCCTCTACATCGTGGAATCAAAATTCCTATATTTTCTGATATGCAACAAATTTGTTTTTGGAGTCTGTGTATTGGTGTACTTAAAAATTGTAAATCTTTTGTTACATTCTTGGGAAAGATTGTGGATTTCTTGCCATTCTAGTCATATTTAGGATGCCTTTCTAAACAGAAGTTAAATAACTTATTTCAGCTAATATTCAGTTTTGGGAGATATTTATAAAATGTCTATTTGATGTTTTAAAATGCAGCCGAAAACATTTGGTGATGTTATGCATCTTGTTTGTTCGAATTTACCTTCTAATTGTTTGAAACAGGAGATTTTATATATGTTTAGATTTTCATTTGGTTTGTGGTCTTCAGACCCATTTTAACAAGCAGCGAGTGAAATCTTCTTGTGATTAATTGATATGGTCTTATCTGTGTGAAGATATATTCCAGGAATTTTTAGTAGCCAACAATAGTTTTATTAATATATATATATATATATATATATATATTTATATATATAATGGGCATCTAACAAAGCCTTGTAATTCCAGCCATCAAATTTGTGACTTGGGCAAGGATGTTCTTATCTTTTATCTCATGGGTCAATTTGAGGCATTGTTGAAAGTTATAGTTTATTTTATGAGACTATAAAACTGAAAATTCATATTGCCTTGCTAGTAGTTAAAGATTGTTATGCCTTTGGATTCGCTCGTGGCTTCCATTAATGACTTCTAGTCATATATGTAATTCTGTGCATGCATATTGGCTTATTTAATTGGTTCCCCATAGCAGTAGCTAGGCTTTTAAGGTGTGAATTGAGATTGGAAAGAGCTACCCAATGTATGATCTGCCACTACATACAATATTTGAAACTTATATAGAGAAATAGTGACTTTGAGAGATGACTTGAAACACATCTAACTTGATTTCTGCAACAAAATTTAAAAAATTGCCATGGAAAATTTATGTTCAGCAAGCACTTTGCACAACTATGTTCAGGCAGCACTTTGCCATAGAAACTTTATGTTCAATCAGCACTTTGCACAACTTCTATCATGGTGTTGTGTCTCATCACTTTCTCATGAAAGGTGATGGGGAAAGTTTAGTTATTGCCGGTCGAGTTGAAGCCTTCTTTGTTAAACTTTTGCAAGTATACATAAAATTTTGTGATGTTTAGGGATGTTCACACATCTAGCAAAGCTAATTCTATATATATTACCAAGAAACTATTAGCATATAGAATATTCCATAAGCTTATATTTAACCAAATTGTGGTCATCCCAAATAAAAATCTGAAAGATAGCTTCTCTAATAACATATGATCCTAACTCTCAAATTGTAAATAGAAAATTCTAAAATTGTATGGCCATGAAAGAGCTATCCTTATTAGAAATTAAATCACAAGTTGGAAACAATAGAAATTTTAATTTCTTCCTTTTTACAATTTCTCTCTATTTCGTGTTTAAACATTCAAATCTATCTTCCATTTCTCAATTCTTTAATGCCTTCTTTTTTTAACTTTTGCATGTAAATAAACTAATAATTTATATATATCGAGATGAAAACGTTGGTGAACTCAACGGAGATAATTTTCCTTTTTTTCTAGATTATTAATTAAACATGAGAGAGGATCATAGTTGGATGTATGACAGACTTAACCCATATCGTAAAGGTATAGTACCAAGGTTTCGTAAGGGCCTACAAACATTCTATGCTTTTGCTTGCCAACAAGATTCGTTCAAACATGGGGGAACAATTAGATGTCCTTGTTGCAAATGTAGAAATTTGTGATATGCCACGCCTGATGAAGTTGAAATTCATCTTCTTCAGTGAGGTTTCGTGCCTGATTATTATATTTGGACATCACACGGAGAAACTTTAAATACACAGTCAGAAGGAGTAGGTGTAAATGATTCAATATTCATGGCAAATAATGATGGGTAACTAAAAAACTAATATATAGAAATGGCGTGGGATGCTGTTGGCCCTTCCATAATGCCACAATCTAAAGAATCACAATCAACTAGAAGTACTGAGGAACCACCAAATCCTATTGGAAAACAGTTCTTTGATATGCTTAATGTTGCAGATAAGTCGTTTTGGCCTGGTTGTACAAAACAATTAGTATTATCAGCAGTTGGGAGATTACTGAGCATTAAGGCTGACTATAATATGTCTGATGGATGCTTTGATGCAGTAGCTTCTTTCCTAAATGAATGCTTGCCAGAGGGAAATAATATGCCTATGGACTTCTATAGTACGAAGAAGATGGTTAAAAGTTTGGTTTTACCTATGCAAGAACTTCATTGTTGTGTAAATGGATGTATGTTACATTGAGGTTTGGGTTTGCCTATGCAAGAACTTCATTGTTGTGTAAATGGATGTATGTTATATTGGAAAGAAGATATGAATTTGACTCAATGTCAATTTTGTGAAAATCCTAGGTACAAACCAAAACATGGCAAAAAATGTTATGATGTTCCATATGCCAAAATGCATTCTCTTCCTCTAACTCCAAGACTTCAAAGATTATATGCATCTATGGCAACTGTGAAGCACATGAGGTGTCACAATGAACATGTGCAATCAGAACCTGGGAAAATGATTCATCCATCTGATGGAGAAGCATGGAGGCATTTCAACCAAGTGTATCCATCATTTGCTAATGAACCAAGAAATATAAGATTAGGTCTTTGTATTATTGATGGTTTTACAGCTTATGGACAATCTGGAAAGCAATATTCAAGTTGGCCAATTATTATCACTCCGTATAACTTACCACCTTAGATGTGTATGAAGACTCATTGCATGTTCTTGACTTGTTTGATACCAGGTCCTTATAATCCTAAAAAGAAAATTGATGTTTATTTGCAACCATTGATAAAAGGAATTGCAACATCTTTGGGAAACTGGTATGCTGACTTATGATGTGTCAATAAAGTAGAATTTTACAACAAAAGCAGCTTTGATGTGGACCATTAATAATTTTCTAACTTATGGTATGTTGTCAAGATAGAGGACAGTTGGAAAATTATCTTGTCCTTATTGTTTGGAGAAAACTAAGTCATTTACACTGAAGCATGGGAGAAAAACTTCTTTCTTTGATTGCCATCGTTAATTCCTTCCAAGTGATCATTTATTTAGGAGAAATAAAAATGCCTTCTTTAAAAATCGTATTGAGAATTCACCTCCACCCCCACGTTTGACTGGTGAGGAAATATGGGAACAGGTTAAAGTAATGCCAAAAGTTATGCCAACAAGAGGTACACAAACTGGAGAGGGTTTTGGGCATACACATAACTGGACAAAACAGAGTATTTTATAGAAATTACCTTATTGGAGAATGCTGCTAATAAGGAATAATTTAGATGCTATGCACATAATCAAAAATTATTTTGACAAATGTGTTCAACACGGTGATGGATGTTAAGGGAAAAATAAAAGATCATGTGAATGCAAGGAAATATTTGAATGAATATTGCAAATGTAAAGAATTGGAGTTGAAAGATGGTAATTCCAAGAAGCCATTTGCGTCTTACACATTAGACAAGGATGGTAAGTGAATTTTGCTAGATTAGATTAAAAACTTGAAGTTTTCAGATGGCTATGCATCTAATTTGTCTAGATGTGTTGATATGAAAGAAAGTAAGTTGCATGAAATGAAAAGTTATGATTGTCATGTTTCTATGCAAAGTTACTTCCAGTTGCATTTCGAGAATTATTATGACTGAGTTATCTTTGTTCTTCAAAGAAATTATATCTTCCTCATTGCAAGAGGTACATGTTGCATATTTGGAAAAAAACATTCCAGTTTCTTTGTAAACTTGAGTAGATATATCCGCCGGAATTTTTTTATTCAATGGAGCATCTTCCAATTCACCTACCTTATAAAGAAAGAGTAGATGGTCCAGTACAATATCAATGGATGAACCCTTTTGAGAGTTCTATTCATAGTCTCATAATTTGTTCTAATATATGCATGAGGTAATAGTTTTTACCATTATGGCTAGGTTCTTACACCATTTAAAGAAAAAAGTCAAGAACAAGGTAAGAGTAGAAGGCTCTATTATCAATGCATATATGGTGGAAGAGGTTTCCAATTTTTGTTCATATTATATTGAGTCTCATGTTCAAACGAGAAGTAGGAGAATTGGGAGAAACGATGATGGTGGTGAATTACTAACAAATTATCCCAATCTTTCAATTTTCATATATCCAGGACGACCTAGTGGAGAAAAAAAAAACGAACATAGCTTGAAGATAAAGATTTTGAAATCGTCTATAGATCTATGATAATGAATTGTGACGAGATATTACCTTATAGAGAGTAAGTGACTGTTTACTGTATTTTGGTCCATGAAATTTGACTATATGAATATTTTATAACCTTTACTGTGTCTTGATATTTTACAGTAGGATCATCGAAAAAGAGTTGAGATCTAAGCATTCTCAACTTCAAACACACATCATAGATTTGAGATTTGAAAAAGATTTCTGAAATTGGTTAAAAAATTATGCGAGTGTAATGATCTTTTTATTTTCATTTTTTAATATTAAGTTTAATATTTAACTAAGTAAAAGTAAATTGTTTAAATGGTTTTATGTTGAAATTAGGTTGAAGACCCATTGAACATTATCGAAGACAATAATATAAGGATTTAGCAAGAGGTCCTAAGCGTATAATTATTATGTGTCCTATGTACTTTATAAATGGGTAAAACTTTGACATGGTGGATCATGGGAGGGGAAAATCAACCATGAATAGTGGAGTGTTCGTGACAGGGCCCATTGATAGTGATGATGATTACTATTATGGCATGCTGAAAGAAATTGTTCAGCTTGAATATATAGGAGTACCAGATAAATTTGTGGTCCTATTCAAGTGTGATTGGTATGATTCTCGTGGTACTCAAAGCATGAAGGTGCATCATGAATACCGGCTTGTGGACATTAATTCAAAAAGAAAATAGCCTAAATATGATCCATTTGTACTAGCACAACAAGCTCATGAAGTTGACTATATCTCTTATCCTAGCAAAAAGAAGGATAAGGATGCATAGAGGGCTATATGTTAAATTAAGATATGAAAAACTATAGATGATTTTGCAGTCGAACCTACTTACTAGGAGGATAAAATGCATGCCACTGAAGTTGTTATGCCACAAAATGAGGCTTGCCTTCTTATTGTAGAATGTGCTATGGATGAGATTGTGCAAGTAAATAGTGATTCCCATGTTGAATCTGAGGAGAATGGATTGCTTTTGGACAAAGATGATACCACTAACAGTAGTGCCTCATTTGAAGAGAGTTTATTTGAGTCTAGTGATAAAGATTAGTTACGAAAAAGATACATACAAAGAAATTGCTTGCATTTTTAAGTTTGTAAATGAAATTACTTTTGAGAAATATTTCATTTATTATTATTATTATTTTTTGGTGGGTTGCATATTTTGTTTTCTAGTACTAACTTTATGCGTTGGCAATTCTTCTTGAATTTTTGCAATGACTGCCTTAAATTTCTTGATTCTAGTTTCAAGCTTGAATAACATAATTAGCAGAGCCCAAAAATATGAACTTAAGATGAAACTGGTTTCAAGCAGAGCCCAAAAATTCTCATATTAATTTGATTTCAACCCTGTGCAAGAATTTTTTTTTTTTTTTAATATGAACTTAATAAGTCTGCTATTTGAGGCTGATTTTTATTAGTATTTATGATGCTAAAATCACTGTCTCTGCTTAATCACTTTTTTGAGGTGTTCACTGAATTGGGTTTTTGCTTTTCTTGGATATTATCAATTTAAATAGAAGTAAAGTTGTTCATTCAGAAATCATTGGAGCAACTGCAATCTTTGACCATTGATTTCTTTGGAGTTAAAGCATATTTCTATTAAAGTTTAATAGACCTTTATAGTTGAAGTGTTTTATAGTTTAAGTTTGATTTCTTTGCCAAGTTATCTGCAAACTACTTTTCTGCTGATTGTGATGAACCGTTGGTATGTTCAGTAGTTGAACATGATGAAACCTTATATGGAACTTTTGGTGATGAAATTCAAAGGAAAAACATGACAGAATGTTCTAGTTTGCTTGCTGTTTCTTCTTTTATGTCCAATTCTCTTCAGTGTTGACAAAATAACTTTGGGATGTTTGGACTATTGTTGTGCCATGTTAGAAGGCACGAAAATGAAGAAATCATAGATCATTTAGAATGAAGTCGGGTAAAAACAAATGACATCAAACTGAAATCATATTTTTTAATTTCCATCGTTAATTTGCTTATTGCTGGGAGACTTGTGAGTTTTTTCCCCATTTTTCGCTCCTTATACTCCTTCATGTAAAAGTTTGCTTCCTTTTGGCTTGACTTGATTAATGGCTTCTGCCATCATTGTTGATAATATAATTTTTCAAGAAACTGTGAACTGGGAGTGTGATATATGTCATCATATTTTACTTTAGATAAAATTTAGCACTACTTTTCTGCTGCTTGTCTCACGAATAGTGCAGGGTGGTGAGAAGTTGGGATATGAGACCAAGGCTTTTGCAGTTTATGATTTTATGAAGTAATATCACTAATTGGCAAAAGATGATGAATAGGCAGTTGCATCCTATTTGCACGAGCTTTCATGAAGAGTGTTTTTTTTTCTTTGGCCATGTTATCTACAAACTACTTTTCTGCTGATTGTGATGAACTGTTGGTATGTTCAGTAGTTCTCACTTTGTCTCATTTAAATAATTGATGTTCTTTCTTCACTTTTTGTTATTGCAATTCTTGGGTGGTTTTTGTGTTTGGGAGGGGGGGTACTTTTTTAATTTCCATTGTTAATTTGCTTATTGCTTGGAGACCTGTGAAGTTTTTTCCCCATTTTTCCATCCTTTTACTCCTTCATGTAAAAATTTGCTTCCTTTTGGCCTGACCTGATTAATGGCTTCTGCCATCATTGTTGATAATATCATTTTTTAGGAAACCATGATTGGGAGTGTGATGTATGTCATCATATTTTACTTTGGATAAAATTTGGCACTAATTTTCGTGAAATTAGAATAGCTTAATGGGTATCTTATGTTGCTTATGTGGACGTTGACCTCTTCTGACCAAGTTTTAAAGGTGCTTGATCTTCAATCTAACATGGATTGCGAATACCATTTTTATTCTTATATCTGTATTAATTCATACATGTTTTTATTGAGACCAACATGAATCAGTTGCATTTTTCACAATAGAACATAGCATATAAGAGAAGAACAAAAGATTGATGATAATTACTTAAGAGAAGCATGCATTTTCTGCTTTTATGGGGCCTGTGTTTTCTACTTTATACTTAGGGTTGTTATAAAATGCACAGTAGCTGTAGCTTGCACTTTTGTGCATTTAAAAAATTATCAAAGTACATAGTTTTTTTTTTAACCATCTCCATGTTGGACAAAAATGTACCTCCCCAATTGTTAAAGCCTGAATCCTAAGCTTAGCTATCTAGTATTCTATGCGGTACCAATAATCAGTTCATGTGTTCTATAAGTCTATAATGCTATAAAACATATGAGAGTGAACTTAGAGAAGTTGAAGGAAACTTTATATGGAACTTTTGATGATAAAATTCAAAGGAAAAACATGATAGAATGTTTTGGTTTGCTTGCTGTTTTTTTTATGTCCAATTATCTTTAGCATTGACAGACTAACTTTAGGATGTTTGGACTATTGTTGGGCTATGTTAGAAGGCAAGAAAGTGCAGAAATCATAGAATATTTAGAATGAAGTCGGGTAAAACAAGTGACATCAAACTGAAGTGAAGAAACTGCTAACTATTCAGCCCTCTGCTCAAAACTATCTGTTTGACCTAAAACCTGTACATACCCTCGATATATTTAGACAATCTATCAATTGGAGATTGTAGATAAGTGTCTTATGAGTATTTGGGGATAAATTTAAGGTGATTTGGCACTATATTGAGGAAGTTATGGCCAAAATACTGGAAGGGTGCGTATGTGTTCTTCATTGAACTGGGTTTATGCTTTTCTTATATATTGGATGGTTTCTGTTAGGGAGAAACCCCAGGAACAAACCAAAAATACTCTCCTGGCAAATGAAACAAGGCAATAACAAATAAACAGAACAAAGAAGGTGGCAAAGCCAACCAAATAACAAAGGCGGCAAAGCCGACTAAGAAATATCAAAACAGAGAAAATATAAAGAGCGGAAAATATAAAGGCGGCTTAGCCGACCAACAAATAAAATTAGGCGGTATAACCGACCATAAAAGAAATTAAGCACAGAAAAGAAATAAATGAACGTAATAAAATAACGACACCAAATTTACATGGTTCGGTCAAGGGACCTACGTCCACGGGCGAAAGAGGAGCAAATCTTTCACTATAAAGAAAAACAATATACAAAGCTTTGGGAAAGTATTCCCAAGCTAAATCACAAGTATAAAATTACAAAGAAGTATAAATTTCTTCAAAGGTCTCAAATGCTTGTGAGTGGTGTGTCCTAAGAACCAAATCAAAGCCTTTATTTATAAGGCTTCACATGTGAGGAATAGTTCTCCACTTTCGATGTGGGACTATGCAAGGCAACCTAACAAATCTCCACCTTAACTTGCATCACAAACTCAAATATAGCAATTTTGCTCAACCTTCTCCACAAAAGTCCAAAGACTACAAATCACGAATAGTAAATGCCAATCAAGTCCAGACTCTGGTTGAGCTTGAAAACAGGAAGAGGTTTCGTAAGCATGTCAGTAGGATTGTCTTTGGTGTTAATCTTCTGAATAAAGATTTTCTTCTCAGTAATGATATCTCGAATAAAGTGAAATTTCACATCAATATGCTTCGTCCTCTCATGATACATCTGATCTCTAGTTAAATGTAATGCACTTTGACTGTCACAGTAAATTGTAGTTACACTTTTATATAAACTGATCTCGCCAAATAAACATTTCAACCACAAGGCTTCTTTGATTGTCTCGGTCAGAGCCATATATTCTGCCTCCGTAGTGGACAATGCCACTACATGCTGTAAGCTAGCTTTCCAACTAACTGCACAACCTCCAATGCAAAATACATAGCCAGTAAGTGATCTTCTACTGTCAAGATTTCTGGCGTAGTCAGAGTCCACAAAACCAACTAAAGTGTTGTTATTTCTTCCAAACTCCAAACAAGCATTCGAAGTACCTTGCAAGTATCTAAGAATCCATTTTACGATTTGCCAATGTTCTTTTCCTGGACAAGACATATATCTGCTAACCACACTGACTGCTTGTGAAATATTTAGACGAGTACAAACCATTGCATACATTATACTGCCGACTGCACTGGAATATGGAACACGTGCCATATAATCTTCCTCTTCACTTGACTGTGGTGACTGAGCAGTTGAGAGTTTAAATTGACTCACAAAAGGATTTACAGGTTTTGCATTTTTCATGCCAAATCTCTCCAAAAATTTCTCGATGTAATTTTCTTACGTCAGGTACAGTTTCCCAGGAGCTCGAATTCTCTTGATCTCCATGCCAAGAATCCTTTTAGCTGCTCCTAACTCTTTCATCTCAAATTCAATTTTTAATTGTCTCTTCAAGACATCGATTTCTACCAAATTCTTAGGAGCAATGAGCATGTCATTAACATAGAATAGTAGATAAATGAAAGAACCATCAGGTAACTTTTGAAAGTAAACACAACTGTCATACATACTCCTTGAACAACCATGACTTAAACATAAAGGAATCAAACCTCTTGTACCATTGCCTTGGAGACTGCTTCAATCCATACAAGGATTTCTTCAGAAGACAAACATAATCTTCTTTTCCTTTAATTTCAAATCCCTTAAGCTGCTTCATGTAAATTTGTTCCTCAAGGTTACCATGTAAGAAGGCTGTCTTAACATTAAGCTGCTCTAGTTCCAAATCATACATAGCAACTAAAGTAAGCAAAACACGGATAGAGCTATGTTTAACAACAAGTGAAAATACTTCATTAAAATCAACACCTTGTACCTGACTATAGCCCTTTGCAACCAATCTTGCTTTGCAACTTCCATCTTCAGCCCCGGGAGTCCCTTCCTTTTTCTTGAAGACCCATTTGCAACCAATAATTTTCTTTCTTAAAGGCGACTTCATAAGGACCCAAGTTTCATTCTTGTGGAGAGACTCAATTTCTTCATTCATTGCAATTAACCATTTAGTTGAATCTTCACATGAAACAGCTTCGTTGTAGGTAGATGGTTCATCAACTCCACTTGTTTTTTCTGCAACTGACAAAGCATACGTAACTAAATTTGCATACCTTTGCGGTGGTCGAATCTCTCTCCTTGGCCTATCCCTGGCTATGGAATATTCTTCTTCTACATCTTCTTCATCACTGTGAACTAAATCTTGCTGAATAGAAGAAGTCAAATTAGAATGATCAGAACTGCTAATTTCAAGCTCCACATGTTCCTGTGTACTATCTTCATCTATACGAGAAGAACTCAAAGACTCCTTTTTGGAATTTAATATTGACAATTCATCAAATGTAACATCTCTGCTAATAATAGATTTTGGTAATTTGAGATCTGAACACCATAATCTGTATCCTTTCACCCCAGAAGCATACCCAAGGAAAATACATTTCTTAGCCCTAGGCTCCAATTTTCCATCATTCATATGCATATATGCTGGACACTCAAAAACTTTCAAATCAAAGTAATTAGCAGGCGTACTTGACGAAACTTCCTCAGGAATTTTGAAATCAAGAGCTGTAGAAGGAGCACGGTTGACAATATAACAAGCTGTAGAAATTGCTTCTGCCCAAAAATCCTTTGTCAACCCTGCATTTGAAATCATACACCGAGCTCCTTCCAAAAGAGTTCGGTTCATACGTTCTGCAACACCATTTTGCTGAGGCGTCATTCTTACTGTACGGTGCTTAACAATTCCTTCATCTTTACAAAATTCATCAAATTCTTTTTTACAGAATTCCATGCCATTATTTGTCCTTCACCGTTTGATCTGTTTACCTGTCTGCTTCTCAATCAAAACTTTCCACCATTTGAAAATTAGGTAAACATCACTTTTATTCTTCAAAAAATAAACCCAAATTTTTCTTGAATAATCATCAATAAAAGTCAACATATACTTAGCACCACCCTTAGAAGGAACACGAGATGGACCCCAAAGATTTGAATGAATATAATCCAAAGTATCTTTAGTCCGATGAATTACTGGTGAGCTGAAGCTGACTCTTTTCTGCTTCCCAAAAATACACTGTCACATAAGTCCAAAGCCTCGGTATTTTGTCCATCCAGAAGGCCTTTCTTGCTCAACATACGTAGGCACTCATATGCCCTAACCACATATGCCATAATTTAGTGGTGTCAAAATCGGACAAAGCTGATATAGAAACTGCAATAGAACATGTGACAGTAGTTCCCTACAAAGTATACAAACTTCCAGACCTGCAACCTTTCATGACAATAAGAGCACCTTTACAAATTTTCATAACTCTACCTTCAGTTGCATATTTACACCCAAGAGCTTCAAGGGTGCCCAAAGAGGTGAGATTCTTTTTCAAATTAGGAACATGTCTAACATCAGTGAGAGTTCTCACAACACCATCATGCATTCTAATTCGAATTGTGCCCATACCCACAACATTACAAATAGCATTATTGCCTATCAAAACAACTCCACTGTTATGATTTTCATAAGTGGAAAACAAATCCCTATTGGGACACATATGGTAAGAACAACCTGAATCTAAAATCCATTCATTTTTAGACCTTATCATGTTATCAGTTACAAAGAAAACATTTCCTGCACCCTCATATGCTAAAATACTAGTTTTAGCAGCATCAGTAGATTTTTCTTTATGCTTATCCTTATTTTTCAACTTAAAGCATTCAAACTTAATGTGCCCCTTTTTATGACAATAATGACACTCCAAATTTTTGCATCTGGATTTAGATCTAGACTTTTGCTTATTATTGTCAAAAGTTCTCTTCTGTTGTCTGCCCTTAACAATAAAAACATCAGCTTGATTTCCACTACTTTCCCCAGTTATATCCCTATCAATCTTTTCTTTTGATTTTAATGCAGACTTAATTTCTTGATATGAGATGGTTTTCTTTTCATACATCATCGTATCTCGAAAATGCTTAAAAGACTGGGGAAGTGAACACAATAATAACAAGGCTTAATCCTCATTATCTACTTTTGCATCGACATTTTCCAAATCCATAATAATGGAATCAAAGTTATCAAGTTGAGAGGTTATAGATGTACCTTCTGTCATTCGAAGTGTAAACAAAATCTGTTTCAGATATAGCCGATTTTCTACTGTTTTCTTCATATATAAGCCCTTCAATTTTTCCCACATAGCCTTTGCTGATTTCTCAGTGGAAACTTCACGTAAAACCTCATTTGAAAAATTCAAAATTATACTTGATCTGAACTTTTTATCAAGTACCTTAAAACTCCTCTTCTGACATCTTTTCTGGCTTGTTTTTCACTCCTTCTAATGCTAAATCAACTCCGTCCTGAATCAGAATGGCCTCCATCTTGAGTTGCCACATCCCGAAGTTAACATTGTGATCAAATTTTTCCACCTTGGTCTTAGTTATTACCATTGTTGCCACAGAGTATTAAATCCAACCAAAGCTCTAATACTGGTTTGTTAGGGAGAAACCCCAGGAACAAACCAAAAATACTCTCCTGGCAAATGAAACAAGACAATAATAAATAAACAGAACAAAGAAGATTGCAAAGGCAACCAAATAACAAAGGCAGCAAAGTCAACCAAGGAATATCAAAATGGAGAAAATATAAAGAGCGGAAAATATAAAGGCGGATTAGCCGACCAACAAATAAAATTAGGCGGTATAATCGACCATAAAATAAATTAAGCACAGAAAAGAAATAAATGAAAGTAATAAAATAACGACACCAAATTTACGTGGTTCGGTCAAGAGACCTACGTCCACGGGCGAAAGAGGAGCAAATCTTTCACTATAAAGAAAAATAATATACAAAGCTTTGGGAAAGTATTCCCGAGCTAAATCACAAGCATAAAATTACAAAGAAGCCTAAATTTTTTCAAAGGCCTCAAATGCTTGTGAGTGATGTGTCTTAAGAACCAAATCAAAGCCTTTATTTATAAGGCTTCACATGTGAGGAATAGTTCTCCACTTTCGATGTGGGACTATGCAAGGCAACCTTACAGTTTCTTTCTTGTCATTTTCAAGTAGCTCTTTGGGAAATCAATGCTCGCTTGCTTTTCTACACCAACTTTGATTCTTATCACTGTCTTTGCTCAACTTAGTGCTTCTAGACACTTTTTTGGGTTGTTCACTGAACTGGGTTTTGCTTTTCTTGGATATTAAATAGCATTAAAGTTGTTCATTCGAGAAATCATTGGAGCAGACTCCAATCTTTAACCATTGATTTCTTTGGAATTAAAGCATATTTTTGTTAAAGTTTAATAGACCTTTATAGTTTAAGTATTTAATGGTTTATGTTTGATTTCTTTTGCCAAGTTATCTACAAACTACTTTTCTACTGATTGTGATGAACTGTTGGCATGTTCAGTTGTTGATTGTGATGAAATATTATATGGAACTTTTGATGATGAAATTTCTTTAGTTGATGAACTGCATGGTGATTGTGAAAAGTAGCAATGAGAACTATTGAAATATGGTAGTTCTCTGGTTGATTTCAACTACCATGCAGTTCATCTGAAAAGTAACAGTGAGAAAAACAATGATGAAATCAACTTTTGTTGTAGTTGATTGTGATATTCAGTAGTTGATTTCTTTGCCAACATGCGCACCCGTCTCGGTTCAATGTCTATAGATACGTCTTACGTTTTTTGTTCTAAGTTACCTTGGTGCACAAATTGACAGAGATGAATTGGTAAAAAGATGTTAGCAGCCTGCCCAAATATTAGAATCCTATTAATGAA
This sequence comes from Voacanga thouarsii, assembly GCA_026120185.1. Classification (NCBI taxonomy): domain Eukaryota; kingdom Viridiplantae; phylum Streptophyta; class Magnoliopsida; order Gentianales; family Apocynaceae; genus Voacanga; species Voacanga thouarsii. The sequence goes on from JANUWF010002511.1 coordinate 50,720, forward strand.
AGTAGGCTACCAACTGAAAATGAGCAAATATCACTTCAAGACTTTCTGTGATTCTCAATGTAGAGGAAACTGGATTGAGTAGGAACTGTTAGTTGCTGAATTTTCCTCTATGATGCATATGCTAGCTCAGGAGAAAGTCTAAGCCAAAGTCATGTAATTTGAAAGGACTAACAATTGGGGAGGGTAGTGATTAAGGCTTTGGTTTACGGTTACCAGTTTTAGAAAGGAAAAATATTTCCAAATATAGTTCCTACTTCCTAGTGGTTTTAGAACAAGCTCCCAAGACAACAGTAAAACAAGCCTGCCTGCAAAACAGCCATTTTCAATTTATCTTTCTACGTGACCAGGTTTATAATCAGTAAATTTTTGGAGGCCAAGAGGCATCATATAGCTTTTGTCTATTTATTGCTATTTGTGGGCGAAAGCAGCAAGGGGAATGTAAATTCTCCTTTAGTTTCTATGTTTCCTAAATGGCTACTATTCTCTTCTCCAATTTGTAGATTGTTTCTCCATAGGAAATGTCACCATCACTTGTAGATTCATGATTTATAAATGTTTCCAGCATTATGTTTTCTTTAGATTTTGAGTTTCTAGTTTAATATGTGAAATGTTGAATGTTTGGCACTTCAGTTGAAGTTTTATTGACCTGTCATTCAACTTATAGACTTCTCTTTATTGACCTGTCATTCAACTTATAGACTTCTCCAATGACCTTGTACATTTTGATTTCAGCTATGGATCATGTGCATCACCTCAAGATTTTGAAATTTATACCCCTAATGCAACCTTTGAAGATCCTCTTATGCGTGCAGAATGCTAAGCTTTACCATTGAGCAGTGCCTCTTGTAGGCTATAAAAAAAAAAAAAAAAAATATCAAACCTTACTAATTATTTTTTATGTCATAATAAGAAGAGATTAAGATGCAGCAAATTCTAGGTAGGGGATTGGGGAAACTAATCTTTGAGAAACAATTGAACATAATAGGCAACTTTCTTATAGCACATTGGACATTTTAGTGTTCCAGTTGCCACTTATTTCATACTTGGATGGAAAAAAATGATTTATTAGAATTAATTATATGACTGTAACAATTGAATATGCAAGTTTTTTCAGAATCCAATATTTCAACTTAATTATTTTCCTTCTCCGTGATTCTACTAAGATTTTTGTAGCATTACAACTATGCACACATAAACCTACCTCCATGCAATCAAATTTTGATATGTATTTCCCATTAATAAGCAAGCAGCCTCATGCTTATCCTATGGTTTTCTTTCATTAATTTATCTACAATTGCAGGATAAAGCAGATCAAATCTACATTCTATTCACTTGCCAAGGTAGCAAATCCTCATTTTTCTAACTGTTCCAATATGGTAGTAAATAACATTTCTTGTAATTCTTGTTGCAAGTGGATGAAACAAGTATAACATTTCATCATATTTATGTGAAACGTTGATTTCAATTTCTTTAGTTGATGAACCGCATGGAACTTTAAGAAATCAACCTTATATAGTAGTTGATGATGAACCACATGGTCCGTTTATCTGACTGCTACTTTTCTACTGATTGTGACGAACTGTTGGTATGTTTATTAGTTGATTGTGATGAAACTTTATCCGCAATACTGAATGGTGCGCATGTTGCATGAAAAAAGAAGAACCATATATTTCTAGCACTATATACTATAATTATTATTATAGCCGGGCATCAGCTGAATTAAAGAGCAAAAAAGGGTGATAAAATAGTTGGTTAGCATGAATAATAAGCAGGGATTGAGATAAGTATGTGAACTCTTGAGGAAGCCATTAAAAGTACACCTTGCAAGCTGCCCTAAAATATGAAAGGTGTGTAAAATGTTATTCATGGAATTGTTAGATGACTTTGGGTTTCCAATCTTTGAGGCTAATTTTTATTTTCTGTTTAGGTTTTAGGTGGATCAAATTCTAAAACCTGAAATTAATCTTCAATGCTTCCCCTACTATATGTGACCAATCCCTTTCAATGTTTGTTTTGACATGTATTAGTTATTGTCTTGCTGTTGTATAGCTATGTTGCTGTGACCAATCCCTTTCAATGGCATGTATTGGTCATTGTTAGGAATGGTAGGAAGAAGGAAGAGAAGAGCAGTAGGTGTCCAATCTGCGGTTCACTACAACCTCCTCACGTTATAGACAATGATGCATCATCACATTCGGTAAATTATGACCCGAGCATAACTCCAAACACAATTGCACCTTTCGTGGGATCTGAGCAACAAGAACATTAGGAGCCTCGACCACTTCAAAAGATATATGTCAATGTTTCTACTCCTTGGAAAGAGGAAGAATATTTTATTTAGATTAATATGGACAATATATTATTGTGTAATTGAATATTTATAATTTCAAATGTTTAGTTCTAATTTCTCACATAAGAGCTTACTATATGCTTATCATATTTATTTTGACAATCACAGATTTGATTGCATTGATAGCGATAAAATGGTGAGAAAATTAGCTACTTCTTTCAAATGTAAGTTTGAAGATACATATCCAACTTGGAAACAAATGCCACAAAATATAAGGGATTTGTGGTTTGAGGGGTTCAAGGTATTATTTAATGAGTTACAATATATTTATGGTAAAACATTTCTGATTATATTATTTTAATGACTTAAAAATAGTATATTTTAATGACTTACATAAAATGGATTGTAGAAGTATTGTATTTGAGATCCTGAAATAGAGCCTTATATAAAGCTGACATTTGAAAGAAAAGGGAAAAAGAGATTGATTGACACATTGTATGAGGTGCAAACAATAGGAAAATTCCACCATGGATGTCAAAAGAATTTTATAACAAGTGTACACAGTATTGGGGATCACAAAAAAGAGACTGGTAGGAATTGATTTCCATATTAACAGTTTTACATAATATATATCAATTATGACCACCCTTCATTTTTCTTTTTTTCCAAAGAAAATAAGCTGAATAGGGAAATTACTCTTTTGGAATTTCATGATTATGCTCATTCTTAAAAAAAAAAAAAATGCTCGTATTGAGATATGTGCTTCATTAGCTATTGGAAATGAAGGGGAGGATAACATAATAGATAGATCAAATATTACGGTTGGGACGTTTGTGGATAAGAAGACTCAAATTGTTTCTGTAAGTGAATTATGTATAAATAATGGTGCACAACTTCATTCCTTTGTATGCTCTAATTATTTTTGTTTGCTCTATGAGTTTACAAGTTCATAATTTTTTGTATTTCTAAATTTGTGATCCTTCAAGAAATTTTTTTTTAAACACTAAGATATGTTTAGAAGCAAAAACATAAAAACTTGGACTAAAAGACAAATGCAGAGGTGTTAAAATTAAATCTGAATTTGGAAAATACTTGAAAACAAAACTATTTTTACTCTTTTCCTGATTTTCTTGTCTTGCTTCCTTTTTTTTCGGTTTCATCATTTAGTCTTCCTTGTTTGGGGGGTGTGTGTATGGATGAATACTATATAGAGGTTTTCATTGCTATTTTTTCCTAATCGATTAGAGTTTAGGAGGGTTTTTCCTAGGAAGACAGTCAAACCCACTTTGTTTTTATTCAAAAAATAAAAGAAGGCAGGTCCACTTCATCTAAGTAGTTAATGACTGGAGAAGGGACCAAAGGGGCTTCAATTTTTTCCCCTTCTCTCATTTTAGCCGTGTTAGAAGACCTTAAATATAGGAGCAGTTTACTGGTGTAGTTTGTAGAAAATCTTGGAAATTTTGGTCATTTGAGCAAAGGGTGTGACCCTGTGCTAATTTTCCTTTTTAATGCAATGATTCTCATCTAATGGTCACATATGGTGGAACTTTATGTCTTAGAAGTTCAAGATATCCTAATTTAAAGCTAGTATTAATCTCCATTAACGTAGAGTTCTGTTTAGTGTATTGTATTTTGGAGTAGTGGTTGTTACATCTATGAATGTAATTTTCTTTGGCCTTACTCCAAACTTGGTTCCTCTACTGGCTGGGAAATTCAATCATTTAATCCCTGGAGGAAGAAAATCTTTTATCCATGCATTCCCCTCTTTCCTGCACTAGGGCTAGGATAGGCTTATCTATCATATTTGGGTGATGTCATGATGTAATCAACTCCTATTCTTACAAGTTTGAATTTAAAATTGATTTCCTTCAAATAATCTTTTGTGAGCATGTTGTTATTGATAACCTCTTATAAGGATGTTGTCCTACTATTTTTCTAGGAACCCTTATAATTTGAAATTGAACCTATGCAAAGTGACATATAATCTAAAATAGAAATTGTGGAATGGAGAACATATTTGTGGCTATATATACAACAGGTTAACAAAAAGAACTACTTAATTAGGATATTTAGTTGGATCTACGGCAGGAGTGCAGAAGATGTAGAAACATAACTAAGGAAAAAGAGAAGGCTACAAACATGAGACATTAAGGTACCACCTATATAAGATGGAATAAGGCCCAGTTCAATGGTATCCAGAAATGGAAAGTAGATGCATTGAGTCGGAGATATGACCAGACTACAAGGGAAGGTGAGAAAGACCAATAGCAAATTTGAAGCAAGTAATTACAAGAAACAGTAGCTCTCAACTTGAAGGACAAATCTATGATGAATAGAGTTCGGTATTCATCTATCCCAAAACTAACATATGACTAAGGTTTTTCCATTGACTTTAAGTTTTACTCAAAAGAAAAGCCTCTTTTTGGCATGTGTGATGTGTCTTCTGGAGTAAGCAAGCACCTGCGACACTAAGCATGATGAGATACCTAGCAATGCAGCCAACACTAGTTCATAATAAAGTGCTTCCACTCGCATTAGAAAGAGGAAAAAGGGGTAAAAAAATAGAAAGAAGCCATATATATATATATATCCATCGCATGATCCAGATTATCATATGCAAATTATGTTTTATGAGTTCATTTTGTATAACTAGACATTTGACAGTGAAAATTCTACGTGTTCCCTCTTTTGGCATTACTCAAAAGGCCATAAAGCTTGCAATAGCTAGCTTTGACAAATTGGGCTGCATTCTCTATTTTGAGTTATAAGTTCTTTCCGGAGTGGGGAAGCGGGGAAGGAGGGTTTAGGGGTATTTGTGTTTTGTGTCTGGTAGCTATTAGACATGCCCAGAAGAGCCATTTAAAATGTCAAAGGTTTAGATGTTCACATTGTATTTTTAAGAAAGATCTCAAGTTTTTAGGGTGTAAGTGGAGAAATTGAGAAAGACATGAGGCGTATGTGGCACAAAACCGTCAGGAATATTTTATGATAAATTCGTGGCAATCAAAATTTTTTGAATTGCAAGAGTCGAACCCATGACCTCCGAAATATGGAGGTTGTGTTTAGCCAATGAGCCATAGCAATTGTTGATGCTAATTTTTTTTTTCTAATTTAAACTATTCTGAACAATCTTTGTGTACTTTTTTTAAAATAAAAGTATTATAACAAAATATAATAATCATATTAAATTCAATATAAAACCATATTATTCAATATAAAAAAATATTTTGTATATTTATATAATTTAAAAATTTTATATATGGTCAATTATATTATCTTTTTTATTAAATGATTTATATATATATATATATATATATGTGTGTGTGTGTGCATAAATAAATTCATACACAATATAACCCACACACATATACATTCATAATACTAAATATACATAAACAAACAAACAAACAAACAAACAAACATACATACATACATACATACATACATACATACATACATACATACATACATACATACACACACACACCACACATATTTAAGTATACACACACATGTGAATACACACACACACACACACACACACACACACACACACACACACATACATGCATACATACATATTCATATACATAAATTTGAGGGTAATCGGATATATTTTGATACGTAATCCCATAAAATATCTCCAAAAATATCGAAACCTAAGGCATTTACAAAGATAGGTGCCTTTGAAAGTGAAACAATCATTTTTTAAATGTAAATTTAGTGTTTTTTTAAATTCATTTTTTTAAATTTTTTTAATAAAAAATAAATAAATTTAGAGTTTTTAATCAAAGTATTCTAATTTTTTAATAAAATAATAAAAATATTAAAATATTACATTCTATAATAAAAATATAAAAAAATTTTAAAACTTTTTTATTTTAATACACACATATATTTCGACACACAAAAATATTTCATTCTATTTTAAATTCATATCAATTCTTTTTCAAGAATAAATAAGTTAGAGATAAAAAAATAAAATGTTTATTAAACATTTGACCATTTTAATCAAGATGTATGGAATAAAAATTAATATCATAAAAATTAGAATAAAAAAGAAAAAAAATAAATTCGTGGCAAGTCCTTTGCAATTTACTAGGGATTTACTACGGACTAACACAATCTGTGGCAAATCCGTGGCCACGAGTTTGCTATGGAAAATAATTAATGAAATTAAAATGGTCTACCACAAATATGCCACAGAACGCATAATAAAATTTTTTTATTCTTTTTATCACTATTTTACCTAACATATTTTTTGTATATTCTAAATGGTAATATAGTTAATTGCACTGATATTTCCAATGGCTTTTGTTGTAAAAAAAAAAAAAAATATATATATATATATCATATCTTTAAAATTTTTTATTTTAATACACACTTATATTTCGACACACAAAAATATTACATTCTATTATAAATTTGTATCAATTCTTTTTCAAGAATAAATAAGTTAGAGATAAAAAAATAAAATGTTTGTAAAACATTTGACCATTTTAATCAAAATGTATGGAATAAAAATAAATACAATAAAAATTAGAATAAAAAAGAAAAAAATAAATCTGTGACAAATCCTTCGCAATTTGCTAGGGATTTGCCATGGACTAACACATTTCGTGGAATTTGCCACGAAAAATAATTAATGAAATTAAAATGTTATTTTGTGGCAAATTCGTGGCCACACAGAAAATAATTAATGAAATTAAATTGGTATTTTGTGGCAAATATGTGGATTTTTTTATGTGTTCCATAGCAAATCCATGGCCACGGAGCACATAAATTTTTTTTGGGTTCTTTTTATTACTATTTTACCTAACATATAATTTGTATATTTTAAATGGTAATATAGTTAATTGCATTGATATTTCTAATGGATTTTGTTGTAAAAAAAAAATTATATCAGATCTTTAAAATTTTTTATTTTAATACACACATATATTTTGTCACACAAAATATTACATTTTATTTTAAATTCGTATCAATTCTTTTTTAAGAACAAATAAGTTAGAGAAAAAAAAAACAAAATGTTTATAAAACATTTGACCATTTCAATCAAAATGTTTGGAATATAAATAAATATAATAAAAATTAAAATAAAAAAGGAAAAAAAATAAATCCGTGGCAAATCCCTCGCAATTTGCTAGGGATTTGCCACGGACTAACACAATCTGTGGCAAATCCGTGGCAATTTGCCAATGATTTGTCATGGAAAATGATTAATGAAATTTTTTTATTCTTTTTATCACTATTTTACCCAACATATTTTATATATATTTTAAATGGTAACATAGTTAATTGCATTGATATTTCCAATGGCTTTTTTTTTTTTTTGGTCAAAATAAAATAGAAGGATAGAAGTAAATGAAAATTTTTAACTACAAATAAGAAAGAAAATTGTTCAAATCAACTAAAGGTAAGATCAAGAATTTTAAGGTATGGAACAATTATTAATACAAATTAATATAACAAAACAATAGACTGAAAAAGAAAATAATAAATCCGTGACAAATTTGTGGCAATTTGCCACCGATTTGTCACGTAATTAAGTATTTCTTAGCTAGTTTCGTGGCAAATTTGTGGCAATCTACCATCGATTTGCCACTGAATTAATTTGAAAGTAATTAATTCCTTGGCAAATTCAGTAGCAAATTACCACGGATTTGCCACGGAGGTTTGTATTAATATTTGACCATTTTACAGACATGTAGTGGCATTGTCCACTATGGAGGCAGAATATATGGCTCTGACCAAGACAATCAAAGAAGCCTTGTGGTTGAAATGTTTATTTGGCGAGATCAGTCTACATAAAAGTGTAACTACAATTTACTATGACAGTCAAAGTGCATTACATTTAACTAGAGATCAGATGTATCATGAGAGGACGAAGCATATTGATGTGAAATTTCACTTTATTCGAGATATCATTACTGAGAAGAAAATCTTTATTCAGAAAATTAACACCAAAGACAATCCTGTTGACATGCTTACGAAACCTCTTCCTGTTTTCAAATTCAACCGCAGTCCTGGACTTAATTGGCATTTACTATTCGTGATTTGTGGTCTTTGGACTTTTGTGGAGAAGGTTGAGCAAAATTGCTATCTTTGAGATCAATGGATTTTTCCAATTAGGGGGTTTTAGTGGAATTTCAACAAATACTTGTTGAGCACCTCAAGAAAATAAGTTTTTAATCAAGAATTTCAAGAAATGTAACTAGAACTAGGATTATGAAGAATAAAATGATCACAAGTGTGCACTAGTAAAGATGAGTTCAATGAGCATAGAATTCAACAATAGAGTGTGATATACTGAGTTTCAATATCCCAAGGAATGAAAATTAAGAATAAAAGTTCCCAACTATAGCCAAAAGCATTCTCATGGAACATTTATCAAACGCCTTAGTTGCAATCCCGTCACTTAAAACCAACTAATATTTTCACTCAAATTCAAGCCCATTTTTACCACAGTCATAAGATAAAATTCCCAAGCAATAAACTAACTTCAAGGAGCAATTTTCTCAAGGAAAAATGAAGAAATAACAAAGATAACATGACCTTTTTGTAGCATTTTTTTTTAGTTACGAGATTTCTCTTGTTTTTCTTCAACTTTGTAGAGCTCATTTTTTTGCTTCCAAGTTTTGATTGGAATCAAAGCTTTCCTCTCTCTGATACCAAAAACTCTTTGATATGATCTTGAATGGGTTTTTTCTTGGTGTTGTGGGTGGTTTAGTTGATTATGAGTTCAGCTCATCCCATGGGACCAAAATAGTGAATTTCTTGAGACAAAAAGGAGAAATTAAACTAACAACCTACCCTTTATCAAACTCTTGAAAAACTAGGCTTCAAAAACCCTTAAGAATAGTAGAAAGTTCTACTATAATCTCACCCCAATATCCTTGAAGCAACAAAGGCAAACAAGAACAAAAAGAATAGAGAAAATAGGCATCCAAGTAATGGAATTCAAACAAACCTTAGAAGAGTAAAGCAACTAAGACCCATTGAAAGAAACCACATTGGATTATTCAAAAGATTTATAGACTCATTTATAAGGAGGACTAAGCCTTAAGTATGGTCTTGAACAAGATGAAGAAGGAAGCTAAGGCCTCTCAAGACTCTCTCTTCAAATTTGAATAATGTGTGTGAATCTTCTATTGTCAAATCACTAAAAGTTGTATTTATACTACCTTAACCCTAGCTAAGTAATCCCTAAGGTTCTAATACAATTTAGGGCCCTAATAGGTCTTTACAAAACATTTAAAATGGAGAAAAATCTGAGAAAATATAAAAAACGCGGGGCAGCAATCGGCTGCCCAGGTTGGAGCTGACGCCAGCTAGAGCTCTTGAACCGGCACCGATTATGTGCTATTTTAGGCCGTCCTGTGCAGGTTGAAGCTGGTGCCGGTTCGGCTATTTGGTCCGGTGTCGGCTGTTCATTGGAAGGCCACATTTTGGTCAAATTTCGTCCGTCTTTATTGCCGGCTTGAGTTCTTATTGGGGTCCTTCTTGGATAGTCATCAAAATGAGCTCTTGGCTAGCTTCCTCAATCTTCCAACCCTCTCCTATTCTCCAGCATAGTTTTATGAGCAATTGAAAATCATCTTGAAACTTCTTGGTCTTAGATCTTGTCATCGGTCCTTGTCCTTGTACAGTCACGCCTCCTCCTCCTTGATCTTATCCTCTATGATGAAGCGGTGTCTCATCAGTATTAGAGTTACTATTAATTTAGTAGGTGAGATCTTGGTAGTTGGTTTGGAAATACATGTCTAGACCAGTGAAAGAAGGACACTGTATCACTCGACCACTATTGTTGGAAGGAGAATCAAACTATGCATATTAAAAAGTTAGAATGCAAAGCTTCATAAAAAATCTTGATACTACTCTCTAGAAAGTTGTTGTACAAGGATAGAAACCCCAGCAATGCCAAATACACGTACTAGTATAGAAGAAGAAAAACCGATAGATCTATGGACTGATGTTGAACTTCATCTTGATAACACTAATGCTAATATATTGAATACTATTTTTGTTGTTGTTAGTCATGATAGGTTCAAATTAATTTCAACATGCATCTCTGCTATAAATGCATGAGAAAAATTACAAATAGTGCACGGAGGAACAAGTATTGTAAGAATGCCAAAGTTGTAGATGTTGACAATACAGTTCGAGGAGTTGAGAATGGGTGAATATGAAGCCATAATTGTACTTAGTAGCAAATTGAGAGACAATGCTAATCAGGTGTTTCAACTAGGAGAACAATATTGTAAAGAAAAGTTGATTCGTAAGACACTGAGAACTCTACAATCTCGATTCTATGCTAAAGTTGCTACTATCGAAGATTGTAGAGATGTGTCAACTATATGCGACTAGATGTCCTTATAGGATCTTTGCAAACTTATGAGATGAATATTCAAACTCAGCTAAAATCCAAAGAAAAATGAGTTTCTTTAAAAGTTGAAGAGGATTCGGATGACAATAGAGGATCAGATAATGAACTTGGTCTTTTAACGTGACAGTTTAACAATGATGACGAAACAAAAGCTAAAAGGTAAATTATTTGATAGACCTTTGAACAGAAAATAAGGAGTTCAATAAAAAAAAAAAACAATCGTAAACAAAAATCATCAAAGAATAAGAGCAGATATAAAAGACCTAAATGTAGAAAATGTGGTGGATATAGACATATTCAGATTAAATGTGGAAACATCCTAAGAAAGATGTAGAACAGCTATTACAACATAATACTCAGTGATTATGAAGATGATCAAGAGTATCTTGATGAAAATAACATTGATAGAAATAACGATAATCATGCAAATAATGTTGCATTTAATATTGTTATTGAAAAATTCAACCTTGATGTTGACAACAAACCAATTTATGATAAAAGTAACTCTGGCAAGAAAATTGATGCTAACCCTGATGAATATGATGGTGAAGATGTAGAGCATAAGAAGCTTGTTGAATAATATGAATTATTTTATGCAAAATGGATAGAAGTTATTAACATGAACAAGACACTAAATAAGGAGATAAAAATGCTTCTACAAGTTAACAGCATACAGTAACAAGAGATTATAGAACTACAACAACAGGTTCAACAAAGTAAGGAAAACATGAAAAGCTGTAATCAGAAGCTAGTAGATACAAACAAGAAATTGATAGATGCTAGGCAATCTATTCAAAGGGTGAATTCAGGAAAAGCAAAGTTGGATGAAGTTTTTTCATTTGGAAGACATCTCCATGACAAAACTGGACTTAGCTATGATGAGTTTAATAAGGTAGTAAAATAGACTTTACCAGTTGTAGAAAAGAAGAGACACATGAGAAAGTTTAAACTAAAGCCTAAGAAACATCTCTGTTTACTATGATTACTACTCCCTTGTAGGCCATAAGTGAAAGCATTGCTTGGAAAGATTCAAGGATATTCAATATGGTTGAATAATTGTCAAACTTGAATTTGACAAAGGTGAAACGTATGTGAATAAAAAGGAATATAATCAAAGCATATGTTGTACATATCTCACTGAAAGCTGTTATGGGAGATATATGGTACCTTGATAATGAATGTTCGAAGTATATGACAAGTAAAAAGGAATTTCTTGTCGATTATGAGTACAAAAATAGTGGATATATTACATTTGGTTATGGCTGGAAGAACAAAGTGGTAAGAAATGATATATTAAATATTGAAGGTATGCCTAAACTTAAAACCTTGCTTATTCATGGATTGAAAGCTAATTTGATCAATATAAGTCAATTGTGTGATGACAACATGTTTGTTAACTTTGACAAAGATAATGTCTAGTATTTGACAAAACAAGAAAATGTGTAATTTTTAGAACCAAAACTTCTGACAATTGCTATTAGATATGCATATCTAACAGTCACAATTGTATGATGACTAAAACCAATGAAATCGAGTTATAGCATAAAAAATTGGGACATGTCAATTACAAATACTTGTATGAGCTAAGTTTAACATGTGTAGCTTGAGACTTATCTAAGTCAAGTAAGGATGTGAAAAGAATCTATAGTTCCAATCAAAGTGGTTAGCAAACTAGAGTTTCGTATAAAAAACTTCAACAAATTGTTACATCTACAACACTTGAGTTTTTACACAAGGATCTATTGGGACCAACACAAACTTAAAGTATGGTGAAAAAAGGTATGCCATGGTGTGCGTTGATGATTATTTCAGATTTATTTGGGTAGATTTTCTGAGTAAAGAAATTCAATTGCTATTAGATATGCATATCTAACAGTTACAATTGTATGATGACTAAAACCAATGAAATTGAGTTATAGCATAAAAAATTGGGACATGTCAATTACAAATACTTGTATGAACTAAGTTCAACATGTGTAGCTTGAGACTTATCTAAGTCAAGTAAGGATGTGAAAAGAATCTATAGTTCCAATCAAAGTGGTTAGCAAACTAGAGTTTCGTATAAAAAACTTCAACAAATTGTTACATCTACAACACTTGAATTTTTACACAAGGATCTATTGGGACCAACACAAACTTAAAGTATTGGTGAAAAAAGGTATGCCATGGTGTGCGTTGATGATTATTTCAGATTTATTTGGGTAGATTTTCTGAGTAAAGTAATTCATATGAATTTGAAGCATTTAGAAAATTGTATTTAAACTTGCAAACTCTAAAATAGGAAAACTTAAAAAGATTAAGAAATAATTATGGAAGAGAGTTTGACAACAAGCTGTTTGATGAGTTATGCGTTAAGTATGGCATTCAATAAGAGTTTTTAGCACTAAAAATACCTCAGCAGAATGGTGTTATGGGGCATAAAAATAGAACTATTTAGGAAATGAAAAAGGTAATACTAAATGCCAAAGAGATATTACACAAATGATGGACACAAGTTGTAAATACTGCTATACATATTATCAACAGAACAAATTTTGTACCTCACACCAACAAGATTTTATATGAGATCTGGAATGAACGTAAATCTAAGCTAAATTATTTTCATATATTTGGAAGTAAACGTTATATTCTGAATGACAGAGAATAGTTTGGTAAATTTGATGCAAGGAGTGATGAAAGCATTTTTTTTTTTATACTCCAAAAATAACCGAGTATATCAATATTCAACAACTAAAAAAAAAAAAAGTGAAGTTGTTATGGAGTTAGTCAATGTTATTGTCGAAGACATTCCACCAAACAAGAAAAAATGAATCAACAATTTCAAATGATGATGAGGAGTTAATAAAACATAATGATAAGTAGATGACAATAGAACATGTCAACATAGATGAATAATGAGACTCAAGAATCACATTTAAAGGCTGTTAGAAAGGTTCTCAAAGATGTTTGTCATACTTTTAGGTACGGTATCTATTTCAACAAAGACTCTAGCCATAATCTCTTTGGAATAGTGATGCTAATTGGGTACGAAATTTTGATGACTGAAAAAACATTTCATGAGGATACTTTTATTTTGAAAATAATATTATGTTGTTGTAGAACAAGAAGCAAAACTATATTTCCTTATCAACAACAAAGGCCGAATACATTGTCGTTAGAAATTGTCGTATTCAACTGTTATTGATGAAATAAATACTAGAAAACTATGTTATTGTACATAACGAGTTGATTATTTTTTGTAACAATACAAGTGCAATTGACATATCAAATAATCGAATTCAACACAGCAAAAAACATTAACATAAGGCATTATTTCATCAGAGACCTTGTGAAACAAAAAAAAAAAAAGAAAATTGATTATGTTTGTATACAGAAATAGTTGACAGATATCTTTACAAAACCACTTGATGCTACGTTGTTTGAAGAATTGAGAATTGTTTTGGGACTCTGCTTATTTGGACATGATAGTGGTTTGTCAAATTTATACATAATTTTTTAATTGTTGATGTTTTTCTTGTTTCACAAAAATTTTAAAACAAAAAAAAAGGACATGTTGGAAGCATGTTAGGTATGTTTAGACTCAAACTTAGCGGCGCAACTGACAGTATGGTAGAATGTACACCAATCAAAGTTCTTTGGAACCGATACTTTTTTTATTTTGTAAAGCCCAGTTAAATTCGATTATTTAGGAAATTAAAAGATGCAACTCAATCTCAAAGGATTTCAGCATAGTCTCAATTTCTGTTGAGACCATTTCACTATCACTTTTTTTTTTTTTTCTCTCAGAACATTCAATGAAAAATAAAACCCTATGGTAGAGAAACCCCAATGACAATCATGACAACTCTCTCAGGTCATGCTGATAACTCAATGGCCGTACAATAACAACGTCAGGACATTTCTATTGGAGAAATTTCAACTAGTGGTGATTCTGTACTATTGTCACTTCTCTTGACTATGTTGCTAAGGATGTTAATACTTGTAGAGAAATTGTTGTGTATGTTGGCGGTCTTCAAAACTTTATTTATTTTTTTGATAATCAAGAAATCCATAGTGGTTGTTAATTTTTTGTTCCTAATTACTTTACACATAAAATCTGTGAAATACAAGATGTTGGTAAAAATGAGGGAACAAATATTATTGCAGACCCATCTCTGTTCCAAATGTTCAGGGAAATTAGTGATGATAACAAAACTACAGAAAGAATGAATATTAATTGGGCAATGCAAGGTTTGGATGAGATAGTTAAATTTGTTGTCTTATTGTAGGAAAATCATGACATTCAAAATAGTATAATTAAATGCAGTCGTCATGCACCCAACAAAAAAGAAATTTATAAATCCTTCTTCGTAAGGTATAACATAGGATAGCAATGAGTAGGATGTTGGACCTACAAGGAATTCAAGAGAAGTATACTCTTATGTTTCCTCCTTATCTTAATCTCATGAACAACTCTTGTTAACAATTAACTTAAATGAATCTTATAATGTCTTAAAACATAAAATAAGTGGGGGAAATCAAAATAGGAAACTAACTAAAACTAATCTAATCAAATTAAGAAAAAAAGAATAAAGATAAGAAATAAGTAAGAAAAAGAAAACTTCAAGATCAATTAAGAAGTTACCATGTTTTTACGCCTATGTCATGAAAGCAATTAGGATACTTGTCATTGATTAGATTACTTTGAGTTGTTGATTTTAGAATTCATGCAAAAGAGTCTAAAATTCCTATCCTTGCAAAAGTGGATTAATCTTCGTCAAATGTCCCCAACCAATCCCTAACCTTACTCTTAATCTAATCTAAGTTGATTAAACTTTTATTAAAGATATTAATACTTCAATTAATCAATTGTTATAGATTGAAAATAAGATTGATACTCACATCAAGGCATCATCAACATCAAGTTAGTATATACTCCAAAAATATGTAAATATACATAACTTGAACCATACAATTCCCTATCAATCCTAACCAAGTCTAAAAAGATACAACCTAATTAGGATTAATAGATTCTACTTAGTTAATTAGTCAAACAATCAACTAACTTAGTAATTCAATCATGCAAGTTACATATGTTAGCCAAACATAAGAAGCTCCACACAATTGATCTAAGAAAAGGAAGATAGAGTTGCATATATACTCAAGCGGCAATCCTAACAATATCAAAGATATGATCTTTAACCTATGAATCTCCAAGTATCAAAATCAATAACAAAAGATACCCTAAAAATAATATAAAATCTTTATTGTCTTGAACATAAAACATAAAAACCAAGTACAATCGGAAACAAGAGAAAGTTTGAATAGTAAAACTTAGTAAGCTCCCAATATCAAGTTCTTCTTGCCTCCGAACTCCTTCCCCTCTTCTTGAAGCCTTCTTTATCCAAAAAGATGAAAGAATTATGTATTGTGGTTGTATATTGAAGGATATTCTGAATTTAAACTTTCTCCACCTTTATATAGAGCCTCTAAATTGTCTTTGAGTTAATTTGGGAAGTTTAAACCATCAATGGACTAATTTAGGATATTATAAAAATCTTCAGGAATGTTGTACGGCCAGTATGCATGGTCATGCACCTTGGTCGTGCATGCTTTCTTCCTAAAATAGCTCGATGGTGGCACAAGCAACATGCACGGCCATGCATGTGAGTGTGCACGTGCACGATCACATGCACGGTCGTGCCTTTGGCCATGCATTTAGTAGAACATCAATATCTCTCAATTTTGCAAACTTCTAGGAGCAAATAAAGATCTTCTGTTATGCACATTTCAGGTAGAAAAGTTTATTGGAGTCAAATATTATTACCTGAAAAATTGGAAGAAGTTATTGGAATAAGTTTTAATTATTCTTCTTAAAAGTAAAACACATTTTAGGTAGAAAATTTTATTGGAGTCAAATAAAGTACCGTTGTGGTGTAATAGGAAAAATTGGAAGAAGTTAAATTGAGATAGTTGGGTCTAACAAAGGTCTTCCGGAGTTTCACAAAAGAACATTGGAAGCGTTCTGTTAGAATCCATTTGAAATCACTAGATGATTGATATAAGTATATTTCTGTAATTTTTGTTAAAATTTTAGTAGATCTTTTTTGTTAGTGTAGGATCCGCATATATAAGTTTGTTAATAGTTGAACTACATTAATAATTTATTGTATTCGTTAATTTTTTTTATTTCTATCTTTTAAATTAACACAATTATATTTTAAATAATTTTTTTATTTTACGTTAGCAGGTGTAGTTGCCCCCCCTCCATCTAGATATAAGTAGATAGGGTTCAATTTAGATGAATTTTTCGTTATTGGGGGCTTATTGAAGAAAATTAAGTTAACTAATCCTGAATGGCATTGTCACATTTTCTGTATTTTCAAAGAACGCGTTTTTTTTTTTCTTTCTATATTGGTCCAGGAATAAAAAAGCAAGCATTGTGGAGCCATCAACGAAAAAAACAAAAACATAAGAAAAAAGCCCTGTGGATCCGAGCCGGACCTGGACCCAATTTAAATAGAAAAATAGTCATCCCTACCACCACCAGCCCAAAAATGGCTTATAAATTCTACGAAACTGGTCGATCACCTCAGCTCATACCTATTTTTCTAACTCAAGAAGAATTTGGTATCTTCCCTCTCTTGAATAGATATCTGAATTTGATTTCTCTGTTTATTATCATCTTTCAAGTTGACGGAAACGACTGACAATTATTTTCTCTGTATTGTTTCTGTCTGTAGCCTCAGAGTAGCAAATGGCACTGGACGTGAAATCTGCTGAACTTTTCAAAGCTCAAGCTCATTTATTCAACCAAGTATTCTGCTTCACAAACGGTGCATCTTTGAAATGTGCAGTTAAATTAGGTATACCAGATGCAATAGACAATCATGGCAAAGCCATGACTCTTTCTGAGCTCACTGAGGCTCTCCCGATCAACCCTTCTAAGGCTCCCCATATTCGCCGCCTAATGAGTATATTAGTGCATGCTGGCTTCTTCGTTGAAGAAAGATTTGGGAATGGCAAAGAGGAAAAGGCAATTGGTTATGCACTCACCCCTTCATGCCGTCTTCTCCTGAAAAACGAGCCACTGAATTTAAGAGGATGTGCGCTTATGATGCTTGATAATGTTACGGTGAAGACTTGGAATGCCTTGAGTGAGTGGTTCCAGAATGAGGATCAAACTGCTTTTGAAACAGCTCACGGAAAAAATATGTGGGATTTTTTCGCTGAAGAGCCAGAGCTTGCCAAAAAGTTCAATGAAGCCATGGCTAGTGACTCGCAGTTGGCCACAGAAGTGCTGATCACAAACTGCAAGTTCGTTTTTGAGGGCTTGACTTCCATCGTGGATGTTGGTGGCGGCACAGGCACAGTTGCCAGAGCCATTGCCAAAACTTTCCCTAGCTTAAGGTGCACTGTGTTTGATCTCCCACATGTGGTTGCAAACCTTGAGCAAACAGAAAACGTGGACTTTGTTGGAGGAGACATGTTTGAGAAAATACCCCCTGCTAATGCGATCTTTCTCAAGGTAGAAACATTCTTCCATAAAATTTTATGTTAATATTAGTGATCTTACTTTTATATGTTTGATAATTAGATATCCAAACTTTTAATTTAACAATTGGTATATACCATTTGACAGAACTCTAAATTAGGTATTCAATTGTTAAAATTAAAAGTCTCAATACTAAATTGTTAAACATATAAAAATACAAGGGTTAGTGATGTTAACCCAAAATTTATTGGTGTGATTGGAAAAATATTTCTTAGATCTACTAGCATTAATTAAATAAAATCCTCCATCCATCCTCATTGCATCAACAACAATTGAAGGTAATGCTACGTACCCACATAGTATGTGTCGGTGAGGTAAAAGTTAAATATGAAAACGTTTCATTTTTTTTATTTTTTATAATTTAATTTTAAAAATAGGGATCAAACTCTCTCTCTCTCTCACACACACACACACACACACATTTATCAATATCTATTAATTAGATAATAATCTTTCTCTATCCTTACTTTCAATCAATATTATTATCAATCTTTTTATATTGTAAATTGATTGTTTCAATAACAGCCAATTAATAGATATTTAATTGTTAATAATTATATTTTCCCTCTAATATGTATTTTTACTAGTTTTTTTGGTGTTTGATGAAGGCATACTCTGAATACTTTAATATATCATATAAAATACATAATTTTAATTAACAAATGAAACAATAAATTTTAATCAATTACTAAATATTTTTTGAAATTTTAAAAAGTATAAAGGGGTGATAGAAAGAATTTTTTCAAATATATAAAATATCTGAATTTTATAATTTCATGTATTATTAGTGTTGTATTTAATTAGAAAATTTTGAATTAATTTAATATTTAAGAAGGTGTATATGATTTTATTTAAAAATTAAAAATAAAAATTTAAATAAGATTTAAAAAATAAGAAAGTAAGAAAACAATCTTGTTTAATTTAAAATTTAAGATTTTTAATTTTGAAAATTGAGTATTCAGTATTTGATAAAAACCATAAATTGAGTATTTAATTGTGAAAATTAAAAATTTAAATACCCAATTATCAAACATACAAAAACACAAGAGAGTTACTGAAATTAACCTTAAAAAATTTCTCCAAACAATTATTTACTTTATCCATATCATGACATGACACTTTGTCTCTAATTTTGGCTTTAACGCAACAAAACGGCACCACATTTTCATGGATTTGCATTGCTTCCTATGATTCAACCTGTTCTACAATGTTCATTTTATGTGCAAAAACATGGAATAGAAAATAATTCTTATGTTGCGACAAGTTGAGATATTTCCTTGTCCTAAAAGCGATTGTGACTAATAAAACAGTGGATTCTCCATGACTGGAATGATGAAGATTGTGTGAAGATTCTCCAGAACTGCAAAAGGGCCATTCCAGAAAAGGAGAAAGGTGGGAAGGTGATCATCATAGACATCATTATGGAAAGCGAGAAACATGATATTGATGAATTTGTTGAAGCAAAGATGTGTATGGACATGGAAATGTTGGCTATGTTCAGTTCTAAAGAAAGAACTGAGAAAGAATTGGCAACTTTAGTGTCCAAAGCCGGTTTCAGTGGTTACAAGATCTTTCCAGTGTTAGGTATAAGGAGTCTCATTGAAGTATATCCTTAAACGGAATAGTTAAATATAAAGGAAAATTCTT
Organism: Voacanga thouarsii; assembly: GCA_026120185.1. NCBI lineage: Eukaryota > Viridiplantae > Streptophyta > Magnoliopsida > Gentianales > Apocynaceae > Voacanga > Voacanga thouarsii. Next base: position 70,577 of record JANUWF010002511.1, read on the forward strand.
GTACTGATCTCTACGTGAATTTAAATTCTATGTATTAATAAATTGTATCGTATAACTTATATTATATACGATACTATTCGTCAATGTATACAATTCACGTGGATAGAGTTCATATTAAAATTTTCGAAATATAAAATGTGTTTACTTTCTATTCATTTTAAAAAACTTTTCCAACAAAAAATAATAATTAAATATTCCCATATATTTTTATTTGTGTCTTTTCATAAATTTACTCCAATCTTCTTAAGTAAGGGAGAAGTTATTTAATCTTTTATACCACTTTTTTCTTTCTTTTCCTTTTTTCGACCTCCAGTGGTGATTGATGGATAAATAATTGATACAAAATCAGAGTTATTCAACAAATTAGTATGAGCCTTATTCATATCCTATCTACGCGAAGAAAAGAAAGAAGAGTCATGTTCAAATGCACACACCATGCAGAACTACTGTCTCACAAGGGATACCTGGCCCAAGCCCCACCAGCGTACCCCCAGTGGCGGACCTAGTACAGGCTTGGATATATGTGTGTGTGTGTCAAATTGTGTAGCATTCGTCAATCAATCAATTTCACTTATAAATAATTTTGGTGATTTGAAAGAATAACAATTTATATTTTAATAATTTTGGTGATTTGAAAGAATAACAATTTATATTTTAATACATTATATTTTTTATATTATGTTTTAGATCTATTTTGATATAATTTAATATTACTAATTTCATAAATTATTAAATATATCAAATTTAATTTAATTTGTTATTAGTCCCTAATAATCTAATACTGCATCTGTACTCTTTGCAATGATTGTCCATTTTATCTGGTATACCTAATTGAACTGCACATTTCAAAGATGCACCGTTTGTGAACCAGACTTGGTTGTATATATGAACTTGAGCTTTGAAAAGTTCAGCATATTTCCCGTCCATTGCCATTTGCAACTTTGAGGCTACAGAGAGAATAATACAGAGAGAATAATTATCACTCCTTTCCTTCAACTTGAAAGATGATAATAAACAGCGAAATCAAGTTCAGATGTCTATTCAACGGAGGGAAGATACCAAATTCTTTTTAAGGGAGAAAAATAGGTATGAGCTGATATGACCGACGCGCTCTGCGATGACCCATTTCGTAGAATTTTATAAACCATTTTTGGGTTGGTTTTCTGTTGAGTTGAGGGATAAAAGGAGTGATAAAAAATTGACCAAAATTATTACAAAAAGGGTAAGCAAATTTAGATGAATGACAAATTAGTGCCTTTCAACTTTTATATAAACTAAAATCAATTAATAATGGTGAATTCAGGTCATTAATAGTAGACTATCCTTTTAATAGCTTTTATAAAAATTTCAGAATACAAAAACCATATTCATAACGAATAAAATAATTTTGTTCAATTATACTTCATTTCTAGATATGAACATGTCACCCTCTCTCTCTATATATATATGACGGTGCATTACATACTATATCGTGCTCATACATACTAATTCAGTCTTGAATGAAATAATGTCTTTTATTCAAATAAAATTTTGTACAAATTTTTTTTATACATAATTTTGTGCCTATTTTACATTTTTTTATTCGTCTGCATAAATTATGGTGCAATTTCTACCGTATGCTTATGCATGCCAAATCTAATAAATTGGAAATACCTTATTCCATTTTTTTTTTTCAAAGTCACTAATGCCATGGTGAAAGGTTTGACAGACCCCTACCTATTTATTAGATAACGAAGTACATAGATAAAAGCTTTAACCGATAACTCTGACAAATTGCATAGCAAAATTCATTAATAAGATATCATTTATTGTCTTTTTATGCAAAATTGGGAGGTTTTTTCAAACTCTTGATGTAAACGTTATATTTCTAATACAAGTAATTAGAATATGGCTATTTTGTATTTATCTCATTTTAGTTTCATTCTCACAATCTATATTTTATAGCACATTGTTTATTATACCTATTATATTACATGGAACAGTATCATTAAGTTGAGGAAGATCAATATTTCCTTACGTTAGCAGGTGTAGTTGCCCCCTCCATCTAGATATAAGTAGATAGGGTTCAATTTAGATGAATTTTTTGTTATTGAGGACTTATTGAAGAAAATTAAGTTAATTAATCCTGAATGGCATTGTCACATTTTCTGTATTATCAAAGAACGCGTTTTTTTTTTTTTTTCTATATTGGTCCAGGAATAAATCAGCAAGTATTGTGGAGCCATCAGTGAAAAAAACAAAAACATAAGAAAAAAGTCCTGTGGATTCGGGTCGGACCTGGACCCAATTTAAATGGAAAAATAGCCATCCCTACCATCACCGGCCCAAAAATGGCTTATAAATTCTACGAAACTGGTAGATCTAGGGATGACAATTTCCCGCTTAAGCGGGGACCCGGCCCGGTTGGGCCGGGATTCCGCAATTTAAGCGGGGATGGGCCGGGGACGGGCTTCATTCCTCGGCCCGCCAACCGGGACGGGGATTGCATGATCCCGGTCCCGGCCCGCTTTACATATATTATAAATATATATATAAGTGAATTATATATATGTTGTAAATGTATATATATTATATAAATTATATATATACATATATATTATATGTATATATATTAATATATATATATATATACACACACATTATATAAATTATAGGTAGATTATATATGTATATAAAATAAAATAGAAAAGAAGAGGAAAAAAAAGAAAAAAATTATTAATTATTAATTATTAATTTTACTCTTACTAATCTAGTGATATAATAAATATGTGAATTATTGGAAATCACTACAAAAGTTTTCTATATGATTAAAAAATTTTGAATAAAAATATATTGGAGGCAAAATTTTTTTTATAAAAAAATCTTTATAATTATTTCCTGACCCAAACAGGCCCCTGCTTCCCCGCTTTCTCGGGTCGGAACAGGGAATTGTTTTGTCCCCGGCGGGTTGGGGGCGGGGATCCCCGCCTTTCTCCGTAGCGGGGACGGATTGGAAATGGGCATACGGGGGCATATGCGAGAACGGGGCCGGGATTTCTAATCCCCGACCCGGCCCAGCCCATTGCCATCCCTAGGTAGATCACCTCAGCACATACCTATTTTTCTAACTCAAGAAGAATTTGGTATCTTCCCTCTCTTGAATAGATATCTGAATTTGATTTCTCTGTTTATTATCATCTTTCAAGTTGACGGAAAGGACTGATAATTATTTTCTCTGTATTGTTTCTGTCTGTAGCCTCAGAGTAGCAAATGGCACTGGACGTGAAATCTGCTGAACTTTTCAAAGCTCAAGCTCATTTATTCAACCAAGTATTCTGCTTCACAAACGGTGCATCTTTGAAATGTGAAGCTAAATTAGGTACCAGATGCAATAGACAATCATGGCAAAGCCATGACTCTTTCTGAGCTCACTGAGGCTCTCCCGAATCAACCTGTTCTACAATGTTCATTTTATGAGCAAAAACATCGTATAGAAAATAATTCTTATGTTGCGACAAGTTGGGATATTTCTTTGTCCTAAAAGCGATTGTGACTAATAAAACAGTGGATTCCCCATGACTGGAATGATGAAGATTGTGTGAAGATTCTCAAGAACTGCAAAAGGGCCATTCCAGAAAAGGAGAAAGGTGGGAAGCTGATCATCATTGACATCATTATGGAAAGCGAGAAACATGATATTGATGAATTTGTTGAAGCAAAGATGTGTTTGGACATGGAAATGTTGGCTATGTTCAATTCTAAAGAAAGAACTGAGAAAGAATTGACAACTTTAGCGTCCAAAGCCGGTTTAAGTGGTCACAAGATTTTTCCAATGTTTGGTATAAGGAGTCTCATTGAAGTATATCCTTAAACGGAATAGTTAAATATAAAGGAAAATTCTTGTACTGATCTCTACGTGGATTTGTAAATCCTATGTATTAAAAAATTGTATCATATAACTTATATTATATACTGTACAACTCGTTAATGTATACAATTCACGTAGATAGGGTTTATATTAAAATTTTCGAAATATAAAATATGTTTACTTTCTATTCATTTTGAAAATCCTTGTCCAACCAAAAATAATAATTAGATATTCCCCTACATTTTTATTTGTGTCTTTTCATAAATTTACTCTAATCTTCTTAAGTAAGGGAGAAGTTATTTAATCTTTTATACCACTTTTTTCTTTCTTTTTCTTTTTTCGAACTCCAGTGGTGATTGATGGATAAATAATTGATACAAAATCAGAGTTATTCAACAAATTAGTATGAGCCTTTTTCATATCCTATCTACGTGAAGAAAAGAAAGAAGAGTCATGTTCAAATGCCCACGCCATGCAGAACTACTGTCTCACAAGTGAGACCTGGCCCAAGCCCCCACCAGTGCACCCCCAGTTCCATGCTTAGGTGTGTGGAGAAGCTTTTTTTTTTTTTTTTTTTTTTTTTAAGCTAAGGAAGTGATCACTTAGTAGAAAAATTGTGAGTTTTTGTGAAGGGTTTGTGAGAGAGAGAGAGAGAGGTGGCAACTGAAAGGGAGGGGTGTTGAAAATTCAAATTTTCTGTTGGGTCGAGGGATAAAAGGAGTGGTAAAAAATTGGCCAAAATTATTACAAAAAGGGTGAGCAAAAATTTAGATGAATGACAAATTAGTGCCTTCAACTTTTATATAAACTAAAATCAATTAATAATGGTGAATTCAGGTCATTAATAGTAGACTACCCTTTCAATAGCTTTTTTAAAAATTTCAGAATACAAAAATGATATTCATAACTAATAAAATAATTTTGTTCAAGTATACTTCATTTCTAATTATGAATATGTCACCCATTATTTATATATATATATATGTATGTATGACGGTGCATTACATACTACATCGTGTTTGTGCATACTAAATCAATCTTGAATGAAATGATGTCTTTTATTCAAATAAATATTTTTACAAATTTTTCTTTATACATAATTTTGTGCCTATTTTACATTTTTTTTATTTGTTCCCATAAATTATGGTGCAATTTCCACAGTAAGCTTATATAGGCCAAATCTAATAAATTGGAAATAACTTGTACCATTTTGTTTTTCAAAGTCACTAGTGTCACGGTGGAAAGGTTTGACAGATCCTACCTGTTTATTAGATAACGAAATACATAGATGGAAGCTCTAACCGACACCTTGACAAATTACATAGCAGAATTCAAAAAGTTGGAACAGAATGAATATCCAAAATACATAAGTTTCTAACATGACCTGGCAAGTTATTCAAAATTACTTGTCCCTTATTTAAGAAGACTAGAGTAAATTTCTGAAAAGATACAAATAAAAATGCATTCATAAATGAATCTCTAATTAGTATTTTTGGTCGGACAACAAGGATTTTCAAGATGAACAGTTTAAATTTAGCCATTCCTTTTAAGGATACACTTCAACGAGACTCGTAAAACCCAACACTGGAAAGATCTTGTAACCACTGAAACCAGTTTTGGGCACAAACGTTACCAATTATTTATCAGTTCTTTCTTTAGAATTTAACGGAAACAACACATCTTTGGTTCAACATATTCTGCAATATCATTTTTCCCGCTTTCCATAATGATGTCTACGATGATCATCTTCCCACCCTTCTCCTTTTCTGGAAAGATCCTCATGCAGTTCTTGAGAATCTTAACATAATCTTCATCATTCCAGTCATGGAGAATACACTGTTTTATTAATCACAATCACATTTAGGACAAGAAAATATCTTATCAACTTGTCGCACATAAGAACTATTTTTTATACGATGTTTTTGCTCATAAAATGAACATTGTAGAACAGTTGGTAATCATAAGAAGCAATGCTAATCCATGAAAATGTGGTCCCATTTTGTTCAGTTAAAACCACAATTAGAGACAAAATTGTCATACCATGATATGATAAAGTAAATAATTGTTTGGAGAAAAATCTTATGGAAGAATGTTTCTACCTTGAGAAAGGTCGCATCAGCAGAGGGTATTTTCTCAAACATGTCCCAGCAACAAAGTTCATGTTTTCTGTTTGCTCAAGGTTGGCAACCACATGCGGGAGATCAAACACAGTGCACCTTAAGCTAGGGAAAGTTTGGCAATGGCTCTAGCAACAGTGCCTGTGCCACCTCCAACATCCACTATGGAAACCGAGCATACCATCTCCATTTCCCTTGCAGTTTTTTTTTTTCCCATTCAAGCTCTCGAGAAAAACCAGCATTTTTGGTGGGTCAAGGAGGCTTTTCTCACTGTTTTCAAGTGGTTTGACAAAGATCTCCAAGAGGTAAACACCAAGGAACTTAAACACTCTTTCATTTTCTTGAAAACGAAATCTTTCAGCTACTGGACTGTTTCATTTGTTATTAAGAAACCATTTTTTCTTTAAGAAACTTGTTTTTGAGATGTTATAAGCTGAGTAGGGGCATGTGTGAATATTTGTGGTTGTTTCTTGGCTAAAATGAGGAATTTTGTGGCTTATATTATACTTGGAACACTTTGACAATACTGAATACTACTAGAATGATTGTGATCTAAAATGGGTGTTGACTTTGAGCATGAAAATTGAGGAGCCTTTGCTAGGATTGTATTTTCTGAGTAATCTTTGGTATGCTAAAAATGTTTTAAAGTGGTTTTTGCATGAGAGAAATGAAAGAAACAAAGCCTTATCATTTTTGTAAGGAAACCTGGTAGTCTGCCTAAAATGGTGTACTGGAATCTCCCAAAAACTCCATCTCCGATTAAATTTGGCTATAATTTTTATATTGCATAAATTTGAAGATGTTTGGAAATTTTGAGAATAAGAACCACTGGAAAAGCATTTGTGGTTAGGGAGATATGATTTTTGAAAATGATTACTCAAAACTACCTTATCATGATACTGTAGTGGCAGAAATTTTTACAAAATTTATTTGACCCACTTTTAAGTGGAATCTTGGGGAAACATTTATATTGTAATTCACCTAACCTCTTAAGGTTTGAAACTAAAAATTTTCATAAGAAAATAAAATAGTTTACTTGAGTAATTAAATTGATATTTTTGGCCCCTATTTTAGCATTTGAATAGAGTTTCTGTTATGAAGTGAAAAACATTTTTGCTGGGAAATTTGGCTATGAATGTTGTGGAATTCAATTTTAATGGATTTCATGAAGCACCTATGATATCTAGGAATGTTTTTATAAGACTTTTGATGATTGAAATGAAATATATGGTTTTGAGAATATTACCCTAAAACAGTCCACTTTTGCAATTAGGTCACTTTTGAGAATTTTTAATTCTTGTGCAATCACTAGATAGTATAATTTGCTTGGTCTGATTTAGTGATGATCATGTGATTTCTGGAGACTTTTGAATATGGGATTATGAGTTGTTTTGTGATTAGGAATCGTAATTATGGTTTTACTTATTTCATTTGTGTAAGTGATCAAGGAAATTGTTGAGTTCAATGATTCATGAATTGTTGAATGTCTTAAACTGTTATTGAATTCTTGTGAAGTCTTTGTGATTCTCTAGAATTAAGTATTTTCATGAGCCTTGCAACTTTCTAAATCTTTGCAAATCCAATCTCTTCCGGATTTAGTGTCTTTATGAATGAATCCGTAAAAGATCTCCTCTGCCATATGTCCTAGATTCACAGTAATTTTTCTAGACTTTAATTTTCTAATCCGATTCAAATTATTCAAGTATCAAACCTTGTTGATGTTGCAATTTCTAAAAATGACTTTAGTTTGTCAAGAACTCTTGTTGAAGATACTTGTTAGATGACAACCTAAATCCTAACAAAATCAAAAGCATGAGGAGACCACTTGACAAGTTAATTCATGCAAGACACACAGTACTATGTTGATTGGGCACAACGCTAAATTGACAACCAAGATCAATTGTCAAGATTGATAACTAGGTGGTATACATTACAAGAAAACAGCAATTTAGCGACAGTCAAATCTAAAGCTAATTGAGTTTAGCGACGACTTAGCAACAGATTTTGACTATCGCTAAAACTGGCATCGTAAATAGTGACGGAACGAAAATCTGTCGCTAACAGACGGATTAGTGACGGCTATTTAAATAATGATATTTATAATTCTTCTTGAAGAAGTCCTCG
>JANUWF010002512.1:0-96724 GCA_026120185.1 Voacanga thouarsii
AAATAACTCCCTTGGTAATCCCTCGAAAACAAAAAGGGAATACCGACCAACAACTAAACATTGGTAATCCGTCGCAAACAAAAAGGGAATACCAACCAACAACTAAACACGGGATGAAATCCCTGAAAATTCCAAGAAATTACCAAGGGATATTCAAAAAAATTTCCAAAAAACGAAACCACCCCACGCAAATCCCATGCAAATAGAAAGGGATTACTGACGAACATATAAATTAAAAAAGATTTCCCGCGCAAATCGCATGAAACTTCCAAAGGATTACCGAGAAAATTTTTAATTTTTTTTAAAGAATTAAAAAAGCTTATGTTAAGCCCTTGCAAACAGAAAAGGATTATCAATATCAGTCCATAACATGGAAAAATACCCCTTTGAAAATCACATGTTAATGACCGAAGGATTTCCAATGGAGAATCATTTATCAACATTGTTAATTAATAGACTGACGAAAATCCCTCAGTAATTTACAAGGGGATTACCAATAGCTACTTAATCACAAGCCCTTGAAAAAATTTATCCATCACAAATCCCTTGATAACTAATGCTAACAAAAATGATTCTCTTTCGCTAATCCGTCGTTCTTAGTAATGAATTTCGTAGCCCTCGATATTAGCAACGAGTTTATCAGTAAGGGACAAATCCTCACTAATCCCTCAGTGATTTATGATCTACAAATCCCTAATTGCCTATTTTGGTGTAATGGAATGATTAAGATACTTTATACTGTGCAAATGACCTCCAGGAGCATTTGAAGACTATGAATTGAATTCGTGCGTGAATGAAATACTTCCTAAACCCAAGGAAGTAGAGATAGAAACTATGAATCCTATTCTCCGTAGGAATAATATATCAAATTTCTTTGGTAAAATTGTTTTCTAATATATGTTTTCTCTGTTCCAAAATTAACTTCATGTATAGTTTTTTTTTTAAAATGTTGTATACTCTTGATTTACACTTGACCAAAAAAAGTAATTTTAAATTAATTAATTTACTTTGTATAAATTCTATATTGAAAATAAATAGAAGTTCATGAACTACCATACATGTATGAATGTAATTGTTCTTATTTTCACCAAAATCAAAAAAATATTCTGATATATGAAACAAGTTACATATTGATCAAGTAATGTCGTAATGTAATAGTAAAAAAATTCTTTGATCATAACTAACATTTATTGACCCTCTTCTTCTGAAGTCTATATAAACTTTGCGCCAGATATCACCCTAATCCGTGCTAGTCTAAAGGCAAAAGCCGAAGACTACAAAAAGAAAAAAAAAAAAGAAAACATGGCATACAATTGCGTCTACGACTTCTTGGTGACTCTCATGGGCGGCCCTCTTTTCAGGAGGATTTTCTGCAAGGATTTCTGCATCCGTGGCAGAAGATGGGCGAATGATTGCTTCTGCTATATCACCCGCTCTTGGGTGGCTGTTCCTGATATATAATTTGTTTAATTATATCTCATATTGAAGAAAAAGATTTTGAAACTCTTTATTAGTAGTGTCTAAAAGCGTTCTTAATGGACATGGGCTTGCCCCTTTGGTTAGTCCATTTTATAATTATATTTATATATTAAAAGGGCACTTAGGGCAACTTGGATTTGTTTAAAAAAAGACTTTCTTTTTATATTTTTCCAAATTAATGTTTCTTAAGGGATATAACTCTCGGATAAAGATGTTTTCAAATGGTTGTTATAGGGCACTTGGGTATGCTGGTGTTATAGGAAGCTTGATGTATGCTATGTGTTGCACAAGACTTGATATAGCATTTACAGTGAGTAAATTATCAAGATTTACAAGCAATCCAAGTGTAGCTCATTGGAAAGCAGTTGAAATAGTACTTGGTTATCTTAAAAGAACCGCAAAATTACAATTGTGTTATTCTAATTTCCCTACTGTACTAGAAGGCTATTCTAATGCTAGTTGGATTGCTAAAGTTGGTGATATATTATCAACCTCGGGTTAGATATTAACCATAGCGTGTGGTGCTATTAGTTGGATATCTAAGAAACAAACGTGTCTTGCTCATTCAACTATAAAAGCTGAATTCATAGCTTTGACTTCAACAAGTAAAGAGGTTGAATGGTTAAGAAATATGTTACTTGAAGTTGACTTACGGCCACAACCTATACCACCCGTTACTATATATTGTGATAGTGAGGCTACAATGTCAAATGCCTTTAATAATATATATAATGGAAAATTAAGACATATAAGTCTATGTCACGGTTATATTAGAGAATTAATATCTAATGGTATTATTATTGTCTTCTATGTGAAGTCTGCAACAAATTTATCGGATCCGCTTACTAAGGCTTTACCAAGAGATAAATTCCGAGGACTACTTATAGTATAGGACTAAACTATAATCCTTTAGACATCAATAACGGTAACCCAACTTTACTTAATCAAATCGGTTATTGGTTGAAATTTAATAGGTAATAACAGGTTATTGTTATTTGTCTTAGTAGATCACTAAATCAAGTTTCATACAAAAAGGTGATGGTTGTTAGTGATGATTAGTAGAGAGGATGAGTTTATACTCTTAATGGAGTTTTTCTGTCTATAAATAAACTCCACCTATATGAATATGAAGTGGTGCCACTTCAACAAGAGTTTAAAAGGATTTATTCTTGTAAATATTCATAGAAAATGGATTGCTAGTACAAGGCCATTTATAGTGCTAGAAGTTAAATGAGAAATTTAATAGAACATAAATGTAATGTGTGTGGTATGCCTGATCCTAACAAAAGGAGTCATGGTTTAATCCTAGGACACCATGTGCTTCGTTAGCATCTTGAAATACTTATACTAATTGAAAGTTTAATCTTTTAGATACTTTCTTATATGCATTATGTTTATTTTGAAAAGTAATTACCTGTATTAACAAACTAGTGGGGGAATGATAGATAATTTATTCATTCATATCCCACACTAGAAAAAGAAAGATCTTGAAGCTCTTTATTAGTAGTTGTGCACAATAAGTAGTGTCTAAAAGTGCTCTTAATAGACATGGGCTTGACCCTTCGGTCAGTCCATTTTATAATTATATTTATATATTAGGGCACTTGGGGCAACTTGGTCTTCTTTAAAAAAAGACTTTCTTTTTATATTTTTTTTGAATTAATTTTTCTTAAGGGATATAACTTTCAAATAAAGACGTTTTCAAACGATTCTTACTTCTCAGTTGGTAACTATTAAGGAGTTATAAAAATTGCAGAAGTTTTATAGGCTTTATCTGGTTTTCTATTTCGACATAAATTTCTCACGAAACTTTGTTGTATTCTGGGGTAACTTTTTTTGATAAAAAAAAAAAGACAATATTACACTCAAGATAGTGTAATCACGCCTCAAAGTTTGTTCTTTATTTATTTTTCTAATAATTTGAGTGTAATATTGACTTTCCATGGCTTTGATGAATGCTGCAACGGTGAAATTTTTAACGCAACAAGATGCTATCAAATTGAATCAATTCGATGGAACAAATTTTACAAGATGGAAAAACAAGATGAGATTTCTTGTAGCCACACAGAAAATTCTCTATATTCTTGTTCCATCACTGGAGGCTCTTCCTGCACCAACGCCTGAAGACAGTGATGGATTGAAGGCTGAACGGAAGAAATGTGAAGATGATCAATTGATGTGTGTGGACTTACTCTAAATTCTCTGAGAGATTGTCTGTATGATCTCTATGCTGCACTCCAAACTCCAAAGGACATCTGGACTGCTTTGGAGACTAAATCTCATAATGAAAAGAAAGGTCCGGACAAATTTCTTGCTATAAATTATTTTGATTTCAGAATGACTAATGACAAGCCAGTCATCGATCAAGTTCATGAACTTCAAATTTTAGTTTCCAGATTAAGGGATTTGGAAGTTTGTATTCCTGATGCACTACAAATTGGTGCAATTCTGTCCAAATTACCTCCCTCTTTGAACAACTATAGAAAGAAAATTTTGTTACAACTAAAGAGTTTGACTCTCGAGCAATTTCAGACTCGTCTACAGATTGAGTGTGAAACTCATATCAGAGAAGAGAAATTGCAGAAAAATGCTATTGAAAGTTCCAATACGAAATTGCAAGTAAATTTTGTGGGAGCAAAATCTGGAAACAAATTTCAGAAACATCTTAAGATCAAAACCAAACCAATCAAGAAGAAGAACAACAAAAGGAACTAGACGTGTTTTCTTTGTAGAAAGAAAGGTCAATACATTAAAGAATGTAGGTTCAAGATGGTTGAAGAAAAGAAAGCAAATACCAGTGTTAATACTAATACTGGTGTTACCAAAGAGGCAAACTTCATTACTAAAGAAAGTTTGGTAGCGATGGTTGCTGAAATAAATTTAGTTGCTTTCACTTGTTGTTCTGAGTTTTTCCTTGATTCAGGTGCAACCATTCATGTGTGCAACAACAAAGATCTGTTCAGTACTTATATGAAAGATTATGCTGAGGTCTTTATGGCTAATCAAGCACCAATTCATGTGTTTAGTAAAGGAACTGTTGTTCTAAAATTCACTTTGGGACAAAAGCTCACTTTGGTTAATGTTTTTCATGTTCCTAATGTTAAAAGGAATCTAGTTTCTACTAGTTTGCTGAGCAAAAGAGGCTCTAAATTTGTAATAGAATCTAATAAGGTTGTGATCACCAAGAATGGTGTGTTTGTAGGAAAGGGTTACACCATTGATGGCTTGTTCAAATTAAGCATTAATGAAATCAATATTGGTTCTGCTTATATTATAATTGAGTCTTCTAATCTTTGGCATGCTCGATTAGGACATTTAAATTATTCTACTTTGAAATACATGCCTAATCTTGATTATATGTCTTGTAAGTACGATTCTTTAGATAAATGTGAAATATGTGCACAAGCTAAAATTACTAGGAAACCATTTCCTAAAGTAGAAAATATGCATAAAATGTTAGATTTGTTTCATTCAGATATTTTTGAATTAAATGGAAAATTAACTAGAGGAGGTAAAAGATGCTTGATTACTTTTATAGACGATTGTTCTCGTTATGCACATGTTTATTTGTTAAGAACTGAAGATGAAGCACTTAATGTTTTTAAAGAACTTAAGGCTAAGGTAGAGTATCAAAAGGAACAAAAAATTAAAATGTTAAGAAGTGATAGAGGAGGAGAATACTTTTCTAGTGAATTTGATTAGTTTTGTGAAGATCATGGTATAATTCACCAAAGAATAGCTCCTTTTACACACTAACAAAATGGATTGGTTGAAAGAAAAATAGATCACTAGTTGACATGGTAAATGCAATGATATTAAATGCTAAATTACCATTCAACTTATGGGGAGAAGCAGTACATACTGCATGCCATATTCTCAATAGAATTCCTTCAAAGAAGACTCATATTTCACCATATGAAGTCTGGAATAGAAAGAAGCCAAATTTAAAGTATTTGAAAGTGTGGGGGTGTATAGCATACTATCGACTTCCAGATTCTCGAAGACAAAAACTTAGTGGGGGAATGATAGATAATTTGTTCAATCATATCCCATATTAGAAAAAAAAAAAAAAAAAAAAGGTCTTGAAGCTCTTTATTAGTAGTTGTGCACAAGAAGTAGTGTCTAAAAGTGCTCTTAATGGACATAGGATTGACCCTTTGGTTAGTCATTTTATAATTATATTTATATATTAAAAGGGCACTTGGGCTTGTTTAAAAATAGACTTTCTTTTTTTTTTTTTTCCGATTTCTTAAGGGATATAACTTTTAGATAAAGATGTTTTCAAACGGTTGTTACTTCTTAGTTGGTAACTATTAAGGAGTTATAAAAACTGTAGAAATTTTGCAGGTTTTATCTGGTTTTCTATTTCTACATAAATTTCTCACGAAACTTTGTTGTATCCTAGGGTAACTTGTTTTGATAAGGAAGACAATATTACACTCAAGATAGTATAATCACGCCTCAAAGTTTGCTCTTTATTTATTTTTCTAACAGTTCCTAGAGTTGTTCCATTTGCCTCTTGGCCCTCGTCGATCACTACTATAGGTAGGACCTATAATGTTGGGGTGCCTTGCCTCCCACATCAGGAAACCAAAGAATTCTTCACCAACATTAATGCTTTGTTTAGTACCAAAATCCTACATCAATTATGCAAGAATTCTAACCATCTTAAGATGCCTATAAATAAAGGTTTAGTTTGTTTCTTTGATGAAGACAACACAAGTGTTTGAATAGCCATTGAGGCATTTATTTTTTGTAATACTCTTGTTCTATATTTGTGGTGTTTAGTGGCTTAAGAACACTTTCCTAAAGCTTTGTAAATTGTTTTTTTCATAGTGAAGTTTTGTTCTGCCTCGGCCCGTGGACGTAGGTCATTTAACCAAATCATGTAAGTTCTTGTGTCTCTCTCTTTTATTTCCTTTCTCGTTATTTATTTTTTCTCCGCATTATTTTTGTTATTATTTCTCTACTATTTTTGTGTGTGGCTTTGCCATTGGAGTTTTGGTTTGTTCCTGGGGCTTATCCCTAACAAACTAGTATCAGAGCTACTAGCTCTTAACTCTGTGACAATGACGATAACAAATACTAAGGTAGAAAAATTCGATTAGAGTGTCAACTTTGGCATGTGGTAACCCAAAATAGAGGTCATTTTAATTCAAGATGAGGTTGACTTAGCCTTGAAAGGAATAGAGGATAAGCCAGTGGAGATTACAGTAGCGGCATTTGAAGACCTGGATAGAATAGCGAGATCAGGTATCATTCTCAATATCTCTAATGAGGTTTTAAGAAAAATTGTTGCTGAGACTTCTGCCAGAGCTATGTGGGAAAAGTTGAAAGCTTTGTATATGAAGAAGACAATGGAGATTCGGCTCTACCTGAAACAAACTTTGTTTACTCTTCAGATAACTGAAGGTATACATCTATTACTTCACATCTTGATGCGTTTGATGTGAAAATAGATGATGAGGATCAGGCCATTTTATTGTTGTGTTCCCTTCCCCAATCATTTAAGCATTTTCGAGACACTATGATGTACAGAAAGGAAATTATCTTGTATCAAGAAGTTAAATCTGCTTTGAAATCAAAAGAAATGATTGACAGAGATTTAATTGGGAAGCTTAGTAGAACTCAGGCTAAAGGTCTAGTAGCTAGGGGTAGATCCGAATATAGAACTTGTAGCAGTAGTAAATAAAAAATTAGATCAAAATCCAGATATAGAAATTTGGTTTGAAATTATTATCATGAAAAGGGCACATTAAGTCTAAATGCTTTAAATTGAAAATTATGGATAAGTATAAAGAAAAATCTACTGATGTTGTTGAAACTAGTGTTGTAGCATATGAGAGTGAAGAAAATATTTTCTTTGTGACTGATAGCAGGACAAAGTTTGAACATGAATGGATTTTAGATTCGGGTTGTTCTTACCATATGTGTCCCAGTAGGGATTTGTTTTCCACTTATAAAGCTTATAAGGGTAAAGTTGTTTTGATGGGTAATGATGCTGTTTGTAATGTTGTGGGTAAGGGCACAATTCAAATTAAAATGCAAGATGGTATTGTGAGGACTCTCAATGTTAGACATGTTCCTGATTTGAAAAAGATTCTCATCTTTTTAGGCACCCCTTGAGGCTCTTGGGTGTAAATATGCAGCTGAGGGTGGAGTTATGAAAGTTTGTAAAGGTGCTCTTGTTGTTATGACAGGTTGCAGGTCTAGTAATATGTATACTTTGTAGAGAACTACTGTTATAGGTTCTGTTGCAGCTTCTACATCAGCTTTATCTTATTCTAACATCACCAAATTATGACATATGCGTTTAGGGCACATGAGTGAGAAAGGTTTGTGCATGTTAAGCAAGAGAGGGCTTCTGAATTGACAAAATACCGGTGCATTGGACTTTTATGAGCACTGTATTTTAGGGAAGCGAAAAGGGTCGACTTCAACTCACCAAAGAATTCACCGAACTAAAGGTACTTTGGATTATATTCATTCGGATCTTTGGGATCTATCTTGTGTCCAATCTAAAGGAAGTGCCGTGTATTTATTGACTTTCATTTATGATTATTCAACGAAAGTTTGGGTCTATTTTCTAAAAATTAAGAGTGATGTTTACCTAATTTTCAAACGGTGAAAAGTTTTGATTGAGAAACAGACAGATAAATAAATTAAGCGGTTGCAGATAGATAATGGCATGGAATTCTATGAAAAAGTATTTGATGAATTTTGTAAAAATGAAGGAATTGTTCGGCACCATACAGTAAGAATGACACCTTAACAAAATAGTGTTGCAGAACATATGAACAGAACTCTTTTGGAAAGAGCATGATGTATGATATCAAATGCAGAGTTGACAAAGGATTTTTTGATAGAGGTAGTTTCTACAACATGTCACATTGTCAATCGTGCTCATTCTATAGCTCTTGATTTCAAAACTCTTGAGGAAGTTTGGTCACGTACGCCTGCTAATTACTCTGATTTGAAAGTTTTTGGGTGTCCAGCATACATGCATGTAAATGATGGAAAATTGGAGCCTAGAGCTAAGAAATGTTTTTTTCTTTTTTTTTTTTTTTATATGCTTCTGGGGTGAAAGGATACAGATTATAGTGTCTAGATCCCAAATCACCAAAATTTGTAATTAGCAGAGATATTACATTTGATGAATTGTCTGTGTTAAATTTCAAAAGGGAGTCTTCAAGTTCTTCTCGTATAGATGAAGATGGTATGCAGGAGTAGGTGGAGCTTGAAATTAGTAGTTTTGGTCCTTCTAATTTAACTTCTTCTGTTCAGCAAAATTTAGTTCACATTGATGAAGAAGATACAAAAGAAGAATATTCTATAGCCAGGAATGGATCAAGAAGGGAGATTCGATCGCTACAAAGGTATGCAAATTTAGTTACATATGCTTTGTCAGTTGTGGAAGAAATAGATGGAGATGGTGAACCGTCCACCTATAACGAAACTGTTTCATGTGAAGATTCAACTAAGTGGTTAATTACAATAAATGAAGAAATTGAGTCCCTCTACAAGAATGGAACTTGGGTCCTTGTAAAGCCACCTTTGGGAAAGAAAATTATTGGTTGCAAATGCGTCTTCAAGAAAAAGAAGAGTACTCCCGGAGCTGAAGATGGAAGGTACAAAGCAAGATTGGTAGTGAAGGGCTATTGTCAGGTACAAGGTGTTGATTTTAATGACGTATTTTCAACTATTGTTAAGCATGACTCTATCTGTGTTTTGCTTTCTTTAGTTGCTATATATGATATGGAATTGGAGTAGCTTGACGTTAAAACAACCTTCCTGCATGGTAATCTTGAGGAACAAATTTATATGAAGTAGCCTGATCGGATATGAAATTGAAGGAAAAGAAGACTATGTTTGTCTTTTGAAGAATTCCTTAAATGGATTGAAGCAGTCACCAAGATAGTGGTATAAGAGGTTTGACTCCTTTATATTGAGTCATGGTTATTCAAGAAACATGTACGATAGCTGTGTTTACTTCCGAAAGTTACATGATGATTTCTTCATTTCTATGTTGTTGTATGTTAATAATTGGTTTAGATGGTTACGGGGCATCAGAGAGTCCCTTGGCATCTAAAGGAGTTGGCTTTGAAAATCAAGTTTCTTCTTGCTAAAATGCCTTTGTTCTCTTTGGTTCATGTATTTAGAGAAGCAAATCAGTTGGCGGACTTCATGGCTAACAAGAGTTTTCAGTTGCAAGCTGCTGTAGCATTCTCTAATTTTTTGGATTTGCCTTTACAGGCTAAGGGCATTTGTAATATGGATAGGTTAAGCATCCCCTCTTTGCTCATTAAATTGGTTGTACCGTAATTATTTAATAAAATTTTTAAGGGGTTCTGTCCTCCTTTATCGAAAAAAAAAAACACCTAAAAAAAAATTCCCAGAGATGATAAATCTATCGTTTATAATTATACATTAAATTAAATTTTTAATAGGACACGTACTCTTTATATTTAAAATTTTGTTGACATTTGTTTCTCCACTCATTGTCTTGACATATAGATCACACACACACACACACATATATATACACTGGTATGACTATGGGGTAATTAATTTGATTAAATTATCCTAGAACTTTTTGGTAAATATCAAATTAGTCCTAAAGACCATTTTTTTGACAATTTTTTTTTTTTTTCATATTGCATGTGAACTTTTTTTAAAAAGGTAGAATGGTCCTTACAGATCATTCCTTCAAAAAATCAATCATAACAAACAATTCCTTCAAATGTTCCTCACAGTCCCGAAGGAGGAAATGCTAGAAATATTGATGCGCCAAAAAGGTCACACACAATTGTATTTTTCAAAAAATTCTCCATGAAAATAACTATCCCAAAAAAGTGGGTCACTTGCAATATTTATGACTAATTTCCATTTTATACTTTGAAACAAAATTCAAAGATAAGAATAGAGTACAAAAAAGTTCGAGAAAACAAATGATATTATGAAAAAGGTTCGATGACCATTTGAGGTAATTATTCTATAAATATAATCTAAGTTTTTAGTGCAATGTCCCCTATTGAGTGGCCTAAATGGCTACGGAATGTCGCCCCTTCCTTTCAGACCAGGGATCTTTATAACGAAGGAAGAGAAAGAAATAATAAGGTAAACTAAATATTAAATCTCAAAATGGGAAGTAGAATTTGTCATCTAAATAAATCCCAATACAAAGATGCAAGGGTAAACCTTGCTAACCAAAATAAAACCACTACATAACATAAATAGAGTGATTGCAATAGAGTATCAAAACCTAGTCTATTACAAAAGGATCTTTTGCACTCGGTCTTGATAATTATATACTACCCTAAAAATTATGGTTAGAAAAATTTGTTTGAGATTATAAATAATCTTAGTAAGTCTGTAGTGTGAAAGTGACAATTAAGAAATCAATGGCATGATGCATGAATATGCAACAATCCGAACGGATGTAATCATCAGAAAATATAGCATTTATTCATCTCAAATTCTTTATCAAATTTTGGAGAGAAAATCACAAGTACAAGTACATATGATATGTAGATAAGGATTTTGTTGGGCAAACAATTCAAGTCAAAGTTTCTAGAACGAAAATTCAAATTGGCGATAGTCTTGAAGCTGACATCAATAAGCCATATCGCGTACTGAGACCACAAATCTATGATACCGCACAAATATGACCATGACATATTCTATGCTGAGAAAACACATTGGGTGAGGTGTACATCCCTCCTGAGAGGATATCCCACCATCCCTCTCATAAACAAGCAGACAAAATGTCCCACGTCCATCCTCCGGTTCCCTTTTGAATACCGTGTTGCTAGTTAAGGACCCGACTCAACTACTAGGACTATCGCCCCATTTAGAAAAGACAATTTTTCAGAGATAGCCAATCAACTCGGAATACTCTCCTATTCTAACGAAAACTAATCCCATAGTCTCGCCTTTTGAGTACTCAAGTCTATAAAAAAGTAGTTCAAGAAATTCTCATTTCGATATGGAATATACAATTTCATTTCCAAAATATTGTTCCAGCCCTCAAACCTCATTTTTTTTTTTAAATTCAACCCAACCCGAAACCAAAATCGTACTTTCTCTCCAAAATATTTCAAAAACTGAAATCCCTACATCCATTCTATCCAAATTTGCTCAAGCCATAATAAAATTAAATAAGTTCATAACTTTCTTCAAAAGCGATATTGACAGAGCCAAAACCTCATCCTATGATTTCGGAATTATGTGCATGAAGAAAATTTGTAATTAGGTATAAACACTAATGCATGGCTCCCACTCACAACATAATGTTCATAAGAAAATTCCCAAAAATTGATCATGCATAATTTCCATGTAAATGTCGTAAGGTGAATAAGGGTGAAACCAAGTGCAATCAAAATATATTATCCAAGAATTTTCCCACTATAAATAAAATCAAAATCATATCATTAGTTTATTCGTGCCATAAAAGTGTATGCATGATCATATGAATTTTCTATAGAGTTATTTTGCATAAAAGAGTCATGAGATGTAAGGACTTACCTATTGTCCAAAAGCTTAGCAAAATATCTTTCAAATTTCTTAAGCACTCCTCCCTCCTAAGTCTGGCTCCAAATCTAACATAAATTGTACAAGAATCAATCTCTTGTCCACAAGTCCACAGAGATCGTAGCAAATAAATTTCTAAGGAAAAAGAGATTACTTATACTCCAAGTAATCTCTGCTATTTTCTAACGCTAAACACAATCACCTATGCTACCCTTATTAATCCTAGACCCTTAATCAAACAAACAGCCCTAATACAACTTTCCTACATAAGTTAGGAAGGAAAGCACTCGGCCAAGTTAAAAGGAGGAATTAAATAAATAAATAATGAATAAATAACAAAGTAGGTAAATAAATAAGTACTTTATTAATTAACTAGTTAATTGAGCAAATGAGTAAATAGATAAATAGATAAGTAAATAATTAAGTAGATGAATGAATGAGTAGATAGATATATAGATGAATAAATAATTACCAATGTGATTTTATGCATATAAATTATTACAGTTTTTCAAATCTCCAAAACCGAGTAATTACTTGAGCATAAAAAAACATAAGAGATGTTCTCTAGTTAATCAAAGTATTCCATGAATTCCATGAAAGCTCAACACAAGTTAGTTATAGCAATTTTTTAGACAAAATTCATATTCTTAATCCTTAGGAGAAAATTCTGTTTTGAAAGCAAATCAGGGGTTTATAAGATTGATTTAATTTTCTAGGAAAAACATTTTATTTCTTGATGAAAATTTTTGGTTTGATTCCCTAGATGTTAGATGAATTACCATGTAATCCCCTGCCCAAAACTCTTTTGAAAAGTAGGTTAATGAATTTTGCAATGAACCCCGACAGAATAGTAACCACACTGGAGCAGCAATTTTTAAAAATTCATATCTTTCAATTTACAAAGAATTTTTCAATTATTCTTGAACTGAAATTTTCCTAATATCTCCAAGTTTGTTCTGGAAAAAATCAGTTAAAAACACCGGCAAAATATATGATTTTTGGGGGTTCAAAGTAGGGCTTTGCACAGGGATTTTCTGGCAGCATAAACACATACTACAATACACCCAAAATTTTCAATCACCCAACCCTTGTACACCCTCAGATAGGTTCCCAACACACTCTAGGTCCTATAAAACATCACACACAAGCCACATGATCACAATTTTGATTTAACAATACAATACCCAAACTACAATCCTTTCTTCCATCAAATCCTCTGTGTTCCCCAACAACCAATTTAAAGCACAAGAAACACTATACTCCTCCAATTGATCCAAACATAACACCAAACACATAGGGTCACATTCTCACAACATAAATACAATATTATTTAACAAAAATTGCAGCATTCAAAGCATGGTATCATGGAACAATTATTTGAGCAGAATTTTTGGTTCTCATAGGAAATTCTTGATTTGAGAAAGAAGATGGTAATAAAGCACGCATTCCCATCATTCACACAAGATCCTACATTTCCTAGGCTGCATTCATCATAATCCCATAGAGAAATCATCTAAACAAGGCTTCAAAATCGCATTTTTGAAAATCTGGCAGCATAACAACATTCTCGGTTTCATGCTTAGAAATTGAGTAAAATAAAATTTTAACTTAAAGGGGCTTTATGTGACAGATCATAAATCTGCCCCCTAACATAAATATAATAATTTGCACCACAAATCACCTCCCTCCAAGCATAAATTTCCCAGAAACAAAAACTGTCCAGCAAGGGATTTTATTGCTAAATGGAATAGATAAAGGGGAAAAATAAATCTTTTGCCTACCTCTTGAAGCTCTATTCTTCTACAATGAAAGACAACCGAGATATGGGTTGATCTTCAAGTCCTTGACCTTTTTATGAAGTGTTTTTGCAAGGAAAGAAACAAGAAAATAAAATAGAGAAAGTGAGGCCATGATGTTTCGGTTCACAAGGAAAATGGAAGGAAACAAAAAATAAAATGCAGAAGTCGCCTTAGAGCTCTCACCCCCTACAAGAATACTGAAAATGCCACTTCTCAATCCCCAAGAAAGGATACCAGCTTGATGAAAAATGATTGCAAGGCCAATGAGTGTTTTTGTGTGCAAGTGTTTCGGGTGGACTGGTGGATAATCAAGCTATTGGCCAGCTTGGGACCAAGGAAAATGTGAAGCTTTCTCTTAGAGAGAAAGTGGAGAAAATGTTAGGTAAAGGGTAGTGAGGCAGCCGGACAAGTGAGGAGAGAAAAATGGTTTTTATATTAGGGTTTTGGGAATTTAAAGGTTGAAACAAAGCAATAAGAATTCATCTTAAATTCAAGCTTACCTAGGGCTAAGCTTTCCACCATTCAGATGTCTCAAAATTCCTCGGCTTGCGGTTAGTTTCAAAAATACCTCGTCACCATTCGATTAATTTCATCTCTCTATTACCCAATAAAATAGGTCTAACCCAATATATATATTATATCAGATATAATTAATAATCTAACTGATTGTTCAAAGAAACACACTTTAGTAGTTCATCTTCTATGATTTCCCTATCACTTCTTTACAGATTTGTTCTAACAAGTCCAAAAAAACATTGTTCAATTCAAATCTTCCAAATACAAAAGTTTCCAATTTAGGTTTAGTACAGTATAGCATAGCTCCAAAGCAAAGGCATTTCATATAGAAGAATTAAATCTTATCTCAATACTGAAATTTTTTAGCAATCATCCAGTGTTGAATTGTTCATATGAATGAAAAGAAAAAGAATCTATCAGTCAATAATGACCAGAAGTATAAGTTTATGATCTATTGAACAGTTGCACAAGTGTCGTCTGTAGATATCTAACATATCACATGACTATCACACTTGGATAGGGGAAGGAGAGGGGCTGGGGAATGGGAAAGAGGAGGAAAGAAAACCATACTATGCTATATTTTCCTTCAATGGCTTCATACTTCAATTTCTTCAGCATTCAAACCAATAACTGCAAGCACACAAAGGAAAGCGAGTGGTAGGTAGATAGAAGAAAGGGAGGGAGTGAGCACAAAAAAATATGGAAAAAGAATTTTAGTTATCTCTTGTGAAACAATTGATCTGGGACAAAATAAGAAATTAATAAAAGTTGTTGAAAACTCTTCAGACGATAAGTAGACCTTTGGAAAAGAACACACAGAGAAAGACACACACAAATAATAAATAGTAGCACATGCTCTCTTTTCAATTCATCAGGCCGATTCAGGAAGCAAAGGAACACATCTTCAACTCTACAGAAACCAAAGAAACTATTGTTTTAGAAAATTAGAGGTAAAGTAGAATATGAGAGATATTGAATAGAACATGGCATTTTTGCTGTTGGAGAAGCAAGTCAACCACCTAGAAGGAGAAAACAAGATAAGAGCAATGTCTATATCACATAAACTGCTAATTCATTAGCCCTATTTATCATGTCATCCTTGCACTTTGAATAGGTTATTTGCCAAGCAGCTGAATTCTCAATTCTCTTCAATGCTAACTCCTTGCAACCTATGAATGAAAAGCTTACATGCAATTGCATAAAGAAGCCAATTGTTCACTAAAAAGGAAAACAAATTAAAATGTCAACAACCTGACATAGGTATCCGACAAAGTCGAGAAGATTGATTATTATGATTATTGTTATGTTTGCTACTTTAATGACAAGCATTACAAGATGTTGATTAGATCTACACAGAATAGACAGTAGTAATCTTCGTATTAATGATATATTCCACACCCTACCAGAATAATCGATTGTCTCCATGTATTTCTACAAAAAACCAAATCATATATGCAGCTTAGACATTCTAAAACGTAAGAAATGAATCAAATAGGACTGCAATCCAGAAGCAGTTTCTGACAATAACAACACCCTTAGTTTAGAAAGGACCATAAAAGTTTCTACAAGAAAGAAAGCGGTGAAAATTATATAGGTGCCACCTAAAATTTTGCAATGATCACAAAGCTAGAAGTGAAATTAAGGCAAAAAATGATCAATTATTTTCCAAGTGAAATGGAACATAGAGGGTATAGAACATCATTTATGCATAGTATAGCATAGAGATCCACTCACTATTGTAGTGGAATCAGCATAGTATAGCATTTCTTTAACCATAAGCGGCCACTATCATTGGAGTTGATTGGTTTAGAAGTAGCCACCATGTAGTAAATATATATCATCCAATCCTTTAATGCACACAAATAAAGTAAATTAAACACTGCAAAAAACTAATAGCGCAAGACAAACAAAAGGATTGGATTTTTCTTCTTTTCTTACATTTTTCACTCTCCTTGCATTTATTAATCAACAAATCAAGTACATCCCATAGACAAAATGGAAGTTATTCTCAATTATAACATGATAAAAGGTAAAATTTCAAGAAGAATTAAAACACCAAACCTTAAAAACACCTTCAGTCCATGACAATCACTGAAGATCAAACCATTATCAGCCTTGAAGATATCCCAAAATCTACTTAGGCAGTCTCCTTCTGCACTTAGAACTCCTTTCTTGTGGTTTTCCAATATCTAGATATAGTTATGTGTTTCATTCTTTCACCATTTGCATGCTTCCTCTCTCGGGCAAAAGAAATACACTCAAAATCCTTACTTTTCAAGCAACATTTATTTGAAGAAGAAAGAAAATTACTTATGTTTCGCATAGAAAATGAGCAAATAAAGAAGAATGAAAGAAAAAAATTGAGAAAAAAATTAGCTTTAAAAAAAACACACACACATACACACAAAGTTGATGCGAATTTGCTCATGCTATCAAAGAGATTCATTGCATAACTCTATATATGCATATCATATTCTCCGATTAAAACCAATAATTAGGAGAAAAATAAAAAATTAATTAGGAAAAATTTTGAACAAAAGAAAGAAGGACAAAGAAGAAGTCACGAAGAAACACCTTTCTCTTGTCGAATCTTTTGACTTTCCACCTGCGATAATTTGAAACTCCTTCAACCACGGCGGCAATTGAAAATGCAAGGGCAACATTTATTTTTTGGTGAGAGTGGAGAAACAGGTGAATGTGGGGAATACGTATTGTCTTAGAAGATGTCACAAATTAGGTGGGGAGATGATTGATGAGTGCTCATCATACACATAATTTTTATATGAATTGTAATTTATTTGTTGTAAAATAATACCTAAATGACTACTAATTTCCATATTTATATATTATTTTGTGTAGGATTGAATAAGGGAGGCTTATGGAAGAATAAGAACAAAGAGAATAAAAAATTAAAAAATGAAATGAAAATAAAAATGATGAATGAGCATAACCAGCCATGGCCTGATAAATCCATGGCCAGCTTCAAAGAATAAACATAATCGGTCCATGGCTTGAAAAATGATGGACCGACTTTTTGAAGGAATTGATAACTGGCCCACAGCTTGAAAAAAGCCAAGGACCGGCTGCTACATGAAAAAGCTGCGGTTCACAAAGAAAAAGAAATAGCAGGTGCTAGTTCTCTCTCTTAATAGGTGCCGGTTCAACACAGAGGGAAAAAATCCAACTTACTAGAAATAACATGCGTCAGTTCTTAACTCCAACAGGCACCGGTTAGTGTTGAAAATCAGAATTTCAGATCTATTCCTCACATGATTTTTAGAGCTTCATTGGCCCTATAAATAGAAGCTATCGAGACAATAAGTGGCGGCCACCATAAGAGAAAAGCACCCACTACAAGAGAGAAGTTCAAGGAGAAGATTGAAGGGTTGATTTGGAGGAGATTTGAGAAGAAGAAGAAGAGGAAAAACATGTTTATGAATTCTCTTTTTTCCTTTTTTTTTTAATCTTTTCTTGTCAATACGTAAGTATTTCTCTAATTGTATTATGATGAGATGAATCCTAATTTATTCTTGTATTTTACCTCATTTGATTTGTTGGATTTTAACTTCTAATGAATGATAATTTGATTTTATTGTGTTGGGTTTGTTGTTTGGCTACGTCTCTTCTCATGAATTCGAGAGAGGGGTTAGAAGTTGGGCTCCAAATAAATAGGTTCAATGTGTGTTATCCATTGACTAACTTAAGAGAAATGTTGGGGATTAAAACTTGGTAATCATTGGGAGTTTGATATCACCTAGAGATAGGGGCATTAGATTCTTTCTAAATTTGAGAGTTTTGTACTTAATGCTTCTTGAGTTTAATTGGGGAGGTAAAGATATCATTTAATTGGCCTAAGAATAGGGAATCCACAACTCGAAAAAGAGTGGGTTTCACATTTGTGATCTACAGTATTAGAATTGGGATTCGATTATTTTGGATTTGTGTATGGTACTTGTCTAATTTTGGGGGATTCCTAACATTTTACATGTCTTTCACTTTCTTTCTCATTCTTGATTTTCTCATGGCCAATTTTATATGTTGTTGTGTTGATTCTCTAGGTTTTCCCAATGTAGTTAGTATATTCCATTAATTTGTTAGGCTAAATAATAGAAGAAGAGTTAGTAGTGATACCCTTTTCCTTTTTCTGTGAATCTTCAATATTTGCTATTGTGACACTGTATTACATAATGGGTATACTGATGAGTGCTCATCATATACGTAATTCCTATATAAATTATAATTTATTTGTTGTAAAATAGTGCCTAAATGACTACTAATTCCCACATTCGTATATTATTTTATATAGGATTAAATAAAGGAGGCTTGAGAAAGAATAAGAATAAAAATGTAGAAAAATGGAAGATTTCACAAAGAATAACTGGTCTATGGCTTAAAAAGCCATAGACTGACTACTACTTGAAAAAGATACAGTTCATGAAGAAAAAAATAATAATAATAACAGGTGAAATGATTTCAAGGGCTTCTTTGAGACTATAAATAGGAGCTATCAATATAGAGAGAGACGACCACCACTTGAGAAGAACACCCACTCACAAGAGAGAAGAGAGAGGAGAAATTTGGAGGTTGCCAAGTGAAGATTGAAAATGGAGATGAAGAAGAAAGCTTTTCTATAAGCATTTCTTTACCTCTTCTCTTTATTTTTTCCTTGTCAATGTGAATTTTATTGCTTTAATTGTTCTTGAAGAGATGAACTATAATTAGTTTTTTGTATTAAATCTACCATTGATTTGTTGGGTTTTAATTTCTAATGAATGTCTACTTGCATTTATTATGTTGGATTTATTGTTTGTGTTTTTCTTCTCTAATGAATTCAAGAGATAGGGTTAGAAAGTGAGTTCCAAATGAATGGGTTCAATGTATATTTTTCCTTGATTAATTCATAAGAGAGGTTGAGTGATTAGAAATTGGTAATCATTGGGAGTTGATATCGCCAACAGATAGGGGTATTGATTTCTTCCGAAAATTAGAGGTTTTGTACTTAATGCTTCTTGGATTCAATTAGGGAGGTAGAGATATCCTTCAATTGACCCAAGAACAGGGAATCCATAACTCGAGAGAGGGAGGGTTTTACATTCATGACCTCTACCGGTATTAGAATTGAGATTCGATTATCTTAGGTTGTGTTTGTTACTTAGCTAATTGTGAGGGATTCTTGACAAACACATGTCATTCACTCTTTTTCTTATTCTTGATTTTCTTATGACCAATCTTGTGTGGGGTTGTATTGATTTTCTAGGCTCACCCATTGTAATTAATCAATTCTATTAATTTGTTAGGCAAAATAATAGAAAAAGAGTTAGTAGTGGTACCTTTATCTCTTTCCCAAGGATCTTCAATACTTGTCACTGTAACATTATATTACATGATAGGTATACTTGCCCAATTGTATATTTTGAGTATTTTGGCATTGTAATTAAAATTTGTTTTTGTGTGTGTGTTTGTTAGTGATATTTCCCACACTCAAAATCACACAATATATACTTATCCAAATGTGTGGTTTGAGTGTTTTCCATTTTAATTAAAATTTGATTGTGTGTGTTTGTTGGTAATATTTCCCACTCTCAAAATTGCATAACAAGTTTTTGCCACCATTGTCGGGGAATAAGGATAAAATCATGAAAACTTAGATTTTATTGAATTAGTCATGTATATATTTGTAAATATTACTAACCATTACATTTGTAAAGCACTAACTATTTTGTACCATGTTGTAGATAGTTTTAATTCTTTATTATTAGTCATTTGAGATAAATAAATTGTATTGAGTTTTTTGTGTTTGTATCATTATACTTTGTTGTATTATTACTTTTAATATTGATGTATATTGTTTTGGGGTAATTGTATATGTATTAGATTTTATTGATGGAGCAATTATTTTTGTAATTAGCCTTGTTGTAGATTATTGTTATTGTTGGAGAATTTTGTATTTAGTGTTACATTAGTGTGTTTAAGATGAAAATATTGTTGTAAAAGGCTATTAATTAAGGAGACCTTATTGTATAATTTTTGTTTTGAGGATTTGATTGTTGTTGTTGTTATTGAATTTTCCTTTTAGCCTTATGGTAGTAGTTTTGGTGGTTGTTGTTGTAATCAATAAAGGTTGGATATTTTGAGGACATGGTTGATTATTGATGTTATTAATGGTATTTCCTTTAGCATTGTGATAGTAGGTTTGTTTGTAGTTGTTGTATTATACTTGGTGAAGGTTAAGAAGTTGATTGTAGTAGTGGTGGATGTGTTGAGGAGTTGATTGGCTTGTATAGTTAATATTATGTTTTGCGGATTATTGTTGTTTGATTGGAGACTTGTTAAAGTTTGTGGAGTCTTTTGTATAGTAGTTCTTGTAGTGTTGAGGCCAATTATTAATTGGTTGGAGACCTCATTTTGATTTTGAAGTTTGTAGCATTGATTAGTGATTGTTGTTGTAGAAATATTTTAAATTTCTTACAAATAATCTTATAAGCCTTTTATTCATTTTAATGATCACGATTGTACTTAGTAGTATAATAAAGAGTTAAGAACAAGGAGTGATAAAGAGCTTAGTAAGTGGATACCTATTGTTGGGTCATTTGTATAAGAAGAGTGTACATATGGGTTTAGTCATTTGTTTTGTTGTATTGTTGTAGTGTTATTAGTGTAATAGATATTTTTGTTTTGGTTTTATTCTGTTTATCTTATAGTTTGATTATAATATTGGTGTGTCTATGTGTTCTTCTTGTTTGGATCTTTGTCATTGTTATCATTTTGGCCTTTGTGTACTGTTCATTTTTTGCTTTTATTTTGCAGGAACAGGAACAAAACGATGCCGGTTATTACATTTAAAATGGCTCCGGTCATTTTATGTTGCTTTGTTTTGTTTTATATTCTTATAATTCATTTTGTTATTTCTTCGTTAGAATTTTTACTTATGTTTTATTTTTGTTTTTGTAGTTGTTCATTATCTTTTGGATAATGTAAGCATCTATTTCTTTATCCAATTTTTGCAACAACTATGCTTTAGACAATAAGCTTCAAGATACTCAAGGACTATTGCTTACCCTTTTCTCCCTATATTTGTTATTTTGTATCATGTAAATATATTTGTATCATATATTTTAGACAATGAGGACATTTCTTAATTTAAGTATGGGGGAGTGGTTTAGTAATTTTTACTTTCCAAGTTTTTATTGATTATTTTGGAAATTTTTTATTTTTGGGCTAAATTTTTTGTTTTTGCATTCGGGTTAATTTTTTTTTTCAATTTTTTCACATTTTTGGGTTAACTTTCAAGATGTTTTGGTATATGTGTTGGTTTGTGTTAGTATGATGGAGTTATTATTTATCTTTTTACTTAGAAATTCTACTTAAGACTTTTTTAGAAGAGTTGATTTTATGTACACTTATATATTGGGCATAACATAGGCTAAGTTTTGAGAAGTAAGTTAACCTTGTTTATGCATTTGAAAATGTTTTGAAGTTTGATTCTTTGAGAATAGATGAAAACTTTGTGATGAAATATTGAGTGTGGGTTGTTGGCTTACCTCTAGTTTCATGGCATTCCTAATTATTTATTTATTCATTCATTTATTTATATTTTCTATCATTATGTTGTATTATATATTCAAATTTTCATTTGTTTATTGTATTTTCCAATGAAAAAGAAAATAGGAGAAGAGGTAGGTTGCTCAATACACCTACCAAAGTGAGGAGAAAAAAGCTTTAGGAATACAAAATGCATATCCTATGACAAAAAATAACGTGTGAAAAAAAAGAGTATAAAATCCAAAAGAAAAACCAAAATGCAAAAATGCAAAGGATGCAAAAAGAGTATTCAAATCAAAATTATTATAAATTCATTCCTTTGTAGAAAAATAATGAAAAATGAGAGGCTCCTACTTTGCTATTTCAATTGAAATGTATTGTTATAATGTTGTATCAAAATGTAATGTATTGTTGTAAAATGATGTAACACTTGAGATACTTGTACTTTTTGTAAACCACGAGACTTGAGTGAATCGGTTAATCCTAATATATATGAATCACTTTGTTTGTATCCTTGACTCGAGAGGTAGAGTGGATCTCATTGAATTGGTATAACTTGTTTAATTTAATTTTGGTGTTCATAGTTGTGTTTAGCTTAATATATGGGTATACATAGATTAACTTGGATAGAGAAGTGTTGAGAAATAATCTCTCTACCATTTTGAACTTCTTGCATATATGGTGATTTGTTCTTATTAATTCACCTAGAATGCTATGTAGAATTTTTCATTTTACATATAAGCTAGTTATTCTTTATTTTCTGTGAATAAATGTGTTTTTGCATCAAGCAAAGATTCAAGTGTGGAGGAGTGATGAGTACTCATCATACAAATAATTTCTATATGAATTGTAATTTATTTGTTGTAAAATGATAACTAAATGACTACTAATTCCCATATTTATATATTGTTTTGTTTAGGATTTAATAAAAGAGGCTTGAGAAAGATCAAGAACAAAAGGAATAAAAAATAATAAAAAATGAAAATGATGAATGAGCATAACCAACTATGGCCAACTTCCAAGAATAAACATAATTAGTCCATGGCTTTTCAAGCCATAGACTGGCTTTTTGAAGGAACTGATAACTGGTCCATGGCCTGAAAAGCCAAAGACCGGCTGCTACTTGAAGAAGCTTTGGTTCATGAAGAAAAAGAAATAGCAGGTGCCGATTCTCTCCCTCAAGAGGTGCCAGCTCAACATAGAGAGCAAAAATTCAACTTACTGAACATAACAGGCATCGATTCTGAACTCCAACAAGCGTCGGTTAATGTCAAAAATTAGAATTCCAAAATTATTCCTCACATGATTTTTAGAGCTTCCTTGACCCTATGAATAGAAGCTATCAAGACAATAAGTGGCGGCCACCATGAGAGGAAAACACCCACTGCAAAAGAGAAGTTCAAGGAGAAGATTGAAGGGTTGATTTGGAGGAGATTTGGGAAGAAAAAGAGGAAATCTTTTCTATGAATTCTCTTTTTTCCCTTTTCTTTATCTTTTCTTGTCAATATGTTTGCATTCTAATTGTATTATGAATGGATGAATCCTAATTTGTTCTTGTATTTTACCTTTCTTTGATTTGTTAGATTTTAACTTCTAATAAATGATTACTTGATTTTTTTGTGTTGGATTCATTGTTTGGCTACTCATCTTTTAACGAATTCAAGAGAGGGGATTAGGAGTTGGGTTCCAAATAAATAGGTTCAATGTGTGTTATCCTTTGACTAACTCGAGAGAGAGAGAGGTTGGGGATTAAAACTTAGTAATCATTGGGAGTTTGAGAAATTGGATTCTTCCAAAATTTGAGGGTTTTGTACTTAATGCTTCTTGGGTTTAATTGGGAATGTAGCGATATCCTTTAATTGACCTAAGAATCAAGAATCCATAACTTGAGAAAGTGTGGGTTTCACACTTGTGACCTTTACGGTATTATAATTGGGATTCGATTGTTTTGGATTTGTACTTGGCTAATTCTGGGGGGATTCCTATCATTACATGTCTTTCACTTTCTTTCTCATTCTTGATTTTCTTATAGCCAATCTTGTATGGGGTTGTTTTGATTCACTAAGTTTGCCCAATGTAGTTAAAATACTCCATTAATTCATTAGGCTAAAAAAATAGAAGAAGAATTAGTAGTGATATATTTATCTCTTTTCCAAGGATCTTCAATATTTGCCATTGCAACACTATATTACACGATGGGTACACTTACTCAACTATGTGATTTGAGTGTTTAGCATTTTAATTAAAATTTGATTGCGAGTGTTTATTAGTAATATTTTTCACACTCAAAATTGCACAACAATGATAATAAAAAAAATTAAAAATGATTTGAAATTATCATATTGTTTAGGACAACCAAATGAATCTAGACCATATGCAAAACTATGTAAAATTTTTTATGAAATCTCAGCCTTTTAATGTAAACTTTTAGAAACTTTAAATAAATATCAACCATTATATTAATAAAATTAAAAATAGAAAAATTAAAAACTATTAAAAAAATGTGTAAAGCCAAAGTACTCATTTCTTCACTTTTAATATATGCATTTAGATAATAGCAAAAGTCAATAATACATGTTTCAATGAACACTGTACTTAATTATCCATCTCTTAGGCATGTTTGATAGTCTAATTCAATACTTAAAATTGAATGAATTTTTATTATGTTTGATAAATGTTAATTAAGTGCGTTTGATAACAAATTTTTATTATCACTTAATTGATTAAGACGTACTGAAATCCTATTATAAATTTTAAGAGAATTAAAAGTTATTTAAATTTAAAGTCTGAATATGTTAAATATTTATCTAATTATTAATATTTTTTATATTTAATAAATTGAAATGAAATATACTATAAAAATAAATTATAATTAATTTAAATATTAAATTTAATTTGTAGAATTCAATACTAAAATATTCAAATTTCAATATTTAAATTTTAGTTTTATCAAACGAGTTCTTATATGATGTCTAAATATTGACTGATTATAAGCAACTTAATATTGTTGCACTTCAAAAGAAAGTACAATTTCATTATCTGAAACTTTAGAATACATGTAGAAGAATAACTACATAGGATAAAAGAGAAAAACTGAGCTCAGACGTGTCAATGTTTTCTGCGCTAATGTCGATTAGCACTAGGATAGGAATTATTCCATTTAAGTTGAGTACGCAGTCTTGCTTGATCTTATTGGGTCAGAGACGGGTCCAGCCGTCCAGGTCGTATCCCACGGCCCATCAAATTATAATTATATATATATATATATATATATATATATATATATATATAAGTCAAAGATAAAGTATATCATTATGACACGTAAAAGCATCATAAAGTGATACGTGATTAAATAATTTTTTTTAAAAAATAAAAATTATATTTAAATTTATTTAAAATTTTAATTAATTAAATTAATTAATAAAATATATATGTATTTAATATTAATACATTAAAATGTGTGATTCTTTGAATATTATCTAAATTAATACATTGAAATATGTGATTCTTTGAATACTTCGTATATATATATATATATATATATATATATATATGTGGGTGTGTGCATTTAATATTAATACATTGAAACGTGTGATTCTTTGAATACTATTTAAATTTATTTTAAAATCTTAACTAATTAAATTAATTAATAATATATATTTAATATTAATACATTAAATCTTAATAATATAATAACATATGCAATGCACTGGACATCAACCTAGTATATAAGAATAGACCGACAACAGAGATTGTATTGTCCATGATTTTTCTTGATCCATTCTTTATTATTTTTATTTTTATATTTATACATATATATGTATTTATATATATGTGGATTTATTAAAAATTTATTATTAATATATTTTAAGAGTATATTATCACAATTTGAAATATAATAAATAGTCAAACATTTTTAAAGTTTTTCTAAAAAGACATGATAATATTTATGCTATGTTTTGGAGAGGGAGAGGGAACTTTTACTTCTATTATGATAAATAAATATAATTTATTTTTATTTTGTTTAGTTGGAGTAGGAATGAAGTAATAAATGACAAGTACTATGTTAATTTACGATTCAATTTGTTTAAATTTAGATAGATTATTTTTTAACGCGAAGAGTTAGAGTTCAAACAGTATAAATCACACTATATGTCCAAATTTACACCACCTCCCATTTTTCTTTATCTGTTTACTCCAATTAAACATATTATTAATTTTAGAAAAATATAATTCTTTTACAATTAATTTAAGTTGTTATAAAAAGATTATATATTTTATTGTCAAAGTAAAATCTAATAACAAACAATATTCATATTTAATTTTTTATTGTGCAACTCATCTCGAATCTTGAGTGAATGAAATTAAGTTTTAAGATTTAATTTTTCAAAACAATATTCTATTTTCACAAATTATTATATTTTATTACTATAAATGTTATACTTTAATATGTTTTATTTGTTGCTCGGACTTGTATTTTAGGACTTTATTTTTTGTTTTGATTTTTTAATTCTCAAATTGTGAATTTACTGAATTTTTCTAGTGTAATTTTCTTTTTTCACTTATTTAAAGTTTTAGGACTCATTAGAGATATTCCCCCCCCCCCTTTCTTTACCTGTTGGCCCTTGTCACAGCCGACCTGTGATGGTGCACATGTGTGGCTATGACCGTTTCCATGCCCAATCTAAAGGCCAATGGGTCTAATGGAAAGCTTGTGTATATTTTGATTTGCCCAAAAAAATCAGAATATATAACTTAACGTTCCTAATTGTTTGCTCCCATGAACAGTTACGTCATAAATAGTGGTTAATTCTGCAGTATTCAGATAACTTTTGCCAACTTAAGCAAGTGAAATTTCATTTCCATTAAGTTGAAAATTTTGCATGCAATAAAGTGTCTGCTAACCTGCAATTTTTGCATGCAATTTAGAATTAAAAAGTATTTCATTCGTTCCCTTTTATCTTTTCATTTTAACTACTTTCTAATGAGTCCTCTTTAATACAATGAGTATTGTGCACTTATAGTGGGAAATGGAAGTAAATTAAATATACTTACAACATATAAAACTTTAGAATTTGATTATTCCTTAATAAAGAGAGAGATTCTTTGAGGATAAAATAGGAAATGTTGATTAATTAACCGAAAAATTTTTTCGTTTTAAACTTGTGAATTAGTTAAAATAGACGGATAAAATGGGATACAAAGAGTAGCTATAATTCTTGTAGTTTGAACCTGTGGTTAATGAGAAAGCTTAGTAGATGCAAAAGTATCTATAGTCCTTTGGATGAATTATTGATGTATCACATTGTAGTGTGGGCTCTGTTCTAGTTCTTTGCATGAGTTACCAGGTGTTTTAATGCCCCCCCCCCTTTTTTTTTGCTAGAATGCTCTAGTTCTGATGGGTTTATACATCTGTCTTGGCAATGTTTGTACGTCTCCCTAGCTTTTGTTTCCTGTGGCCTTGGGCATAAAGAGAGCTATGACATAATATTCATTCTCTGATGTGTTGATTGAAATCATGGTATGTTGTAATATCACAACATAGGTTTTCTACAGAACAAATAATTTGCAGCATTTTTGCTATTGAAATCTGCTCTTAATTCTTTCATTTCACTTTTGCTTACGCTGTAGATTTTGCTATTGTCACAACATCTTTGTTGGCGGCAATTCCCCCTATCAGTCTATCAAATGAAGGAACATGAATAGGAGGTGTTATTTCTAATCTCATGTACAAAAGCCAATCCAGATGTCTGTCAGTGTCATGACTATTGATATCACATGATAAGAGTTACTCTTTCAGCCAGGGGGGTCTATTATTTGTCTGAATAGAATTTTGAGTGCTGATATGTGGTGTTGTATCAGGAACATTTGATATGTGGTGTTGTACTAAATATGAACATTCATGAATCTGTCTTTGTTCTCTCTATTTAGTAGAACTCACTCTCTGTTCTTTTTTGAACTTGTTTATCAGTTTGCATAGCGTGCTTTGGTTAATTCACTACTGCTTGCTTAATCCTTCCACCATCCTTCCAACCGACTGTTTGCTACTTCTTACATTTCTTTCTGCCATGAAAGCTTCGAAAGCTGATATCTCCGCAAAATACTTCTTCAACTTTCTAGAACTTGTTTAACTGTATGCATAACATCTTTCGGTTAGTCCACAATTACTTGCTACTCCTTCCACCACTCTTAATTATCCATTTCAGTCAAATCTCCTTTCCCACATATTGATTGATATTTCTTCCACTACATTCTGCAATGCAAACAACTGAAGCTGATATCACAGCTCTTACTGGTACCCTCTCTCTCTCTCCAAATAACCACAATGTGTCTCAAGATCCTATCAAACAAGAGATTTGATTTGCGGACAGTTCGGGCTGTTCTGCATGCGGCTTGGAAGTTGAGGGAGCCACCGGTTTTCTCCTTCTTAGATGTCAACATTTTCCTTTGCTCGTTTGCTTCAAGTTCATACAAAACACTCATACATTCCTCAGGTCCTTGGAATCTAAAAAGTGCTCACATTGTGTTGAGAGAATGGTCATCTCACCTCTCTTTTGAGGAACTGGAGTTTAATTCAGTTTCGTTTTGGGTTCAAGTGCATCATCTCCCACCGAATCAGATGTCTGCAGACAATGCTCAGATCCTTGGAAAATATATTGGCTGCTATTTATCAATGGATAAAACTCAAAGTTCAAATGGATTTCTTCAACGTTTTCTACACATCCATGTTGCAATGTCCATCAACTCTCCTTTATCAACCGGGTTTTTCCTGCAACGGGAAAACGATTCTCCAGTCTGGATTCGTTTTAAATATGAACGACTTGCGAATTTCTGCTATTGTGGACGAATTGGACATGATGGAAGAGATTGTCGATATTCATCAGATGGTACTCTTGGTCCCCTTGATCCTCATTATGCCTTTGGCCCTTGGATTGGAGTAGTCAGCCCTTACTCTTCCAGGTATAACGATCAACTAAATCTTCCTCATTTTGAATCTGTTTCAACACCATCCCTGCGGCGTCCAGGTAAGGTTCATCATCTTGAAGTTCAACCCGGAACCAGCACCCAGTTGAGTCCAGTCACATCTACCAACCTGAATAAAGCTCCACTAATACCTACTCCCACTACCTACGGTCTGGCACCAGAAAACACCTTGGCCGCCCCCCCCCCCCCACCTGAACAGCCACTTTCTTGTTCGATTCCTGTACCTGCCCCAACTGCCCTCACAACTACTGTCACTACCCCTATGCCGTCTTCTTCTTTACAGAATGTAGGAATAATATATATGCCCTTTGTGCATGAAAACGTTTTATGTAGAAATTCAAACTGTTGTCCGATTCCCATACCTGCTACCACAACCACTGTCTTCTCCTCAACTACTACCATGCCAACTGCTTCCCTACACATCCTGGGATTAACTACCTTGCCCTCTGAGCATGAACTGAGCTCCATCTCTGAAACCATAGAAACCATAGAAGCTCACCACTCTCCAGGTATTGATCGACCAATGTCATCGCTCATTATTAAAAAATCCCCATACATGTCTTTAAGCAGCCAACATTTTCAGATAGGGTCTTTGGCCGTCCCTCGACCTCTTAAACAGGGGTTTGCTTTAGCTCAGCTGGGTAAAAGAACTCTATCTACTAGTCTACCCTTTGCCAAAAAGAGTAAAACATCCTCTTATGCTAGTCGTATTAATCCAGAAATAGATTCATCTTCGTACCATAAGTCAGATTCTCTTGGTCTAGAAGAGTGTGGAATGATCTCCTCCCTCTCCCATCTTCAACTTACATCCCAAATTCCACAGACTTCATCCTCTACACTTACTCCATATTCAGCCCCCCCGGAACAGATGCCTTTGGTGTTAAAGGAGAATGCAGTCCTTATCCATAGGAGATTCATACATGTTAAACGGCTTGCCCGTAAGGGATTGGTTTGTTCAAATGTGGAGTAACAAGATGGTGCGGGGGTGTCTTTTTCTACTGTTGTTAATTCTGCTGAGGTTGAGGAGGTGAGCCAATCCATGCCCCCATCATCCCTATGTTAGTCTTTGCGTGGAACTGCCGAGGACTCTCTCAATCTAAGGCAATAAGAGCTCTACGAGTATTAATTAACTCGCATCGTCTTGATATTTTTTTTTATCTGAAATCAAATCTTCCTCTCTTGAAAGAATTTCTCAAGTTTTGATTACAGTTGGTTTTCCTGATTTTCATTTTGTTCCTACTATTGGTTATGCTGGTGGTTTAGCTATGTGTTGGTGATCAAATATTGATCTACAGATTATTACTTCCAACAATAGTTTGATTACTTGCCTGATATTTTATGCACAACTCGGCTCCTCGTGGCAACTTACTGGTGTTTATGGTCCTTGTGTGCATTCTTAGAAACAACGATTTTGGAAGGATCTTTCAGATATTGGTCAGGGTTTTTTTGGACCTTGGTTGATCTTGGGAGGCTTCAATAGCATAATTCTCTCTTCTGAAAAACATGGAGGATGTCCCTTTTATGCTCCTTTATCAGGAGGATTTAGATCATTTGTGGATACTACTGGGTTAATAGATTTGGGATTCACTGGTTTTCTATTCACTTGGAATAATGAAAGAGCTAGAAGTGCAAACATTCAAGTTCGTCTGGATAGGGGTCTTGTAAATGAGTCTTAGCATATTCTGTTTCCACGGGCATTTGTTTCCCACCTTATTGCTATCTCTTCAGATCACAAACCTCTTCTTCTAGATACTTCTCCTCCATCTAAACGGTTGTTTAGAACTTTCCGATTTGAGACTATGTGGACACGTGAAAACTCTTCTGATAACATTGTTTTGTCTGCTTTGTCTATTCCAGTTCAGGGATCGCCTCTTACAGCTCTAGTATCCAGTATTAAAAATGCAAAAAATGCACTGAAATCTTGGAATAAATCAGTTTTTGGGTTAATTCAGTAGAATATTATGGGAATTCGTTGGGAGATTGATATTCTTCAGTCTCTTCCTCAATCCTCTCTTGTCTTGGAAAAAGAACAGTCTCTATAGGAAGCATTGGATGAGTAACTACAAAGAGAACAACTACACTGGTGGAATAAAGCAAAAGTGTCTTGGTTGGAAAACGGTGATGCCAATACCTGATTCTTCCATCTCTCATCCATTATTCATAGAAGACATAACCAAATTGATTCTCTTCTTACGGTTGATGGTGAATGGCAGACAAATTGGGATGGTATTAGTCAAGCTTTTGAACAATACTATCATAATCTGTTTTCTTCTACAGCTCCTCAGTTCCTTGCGGATATTAATAATCTTATTTCCCCTTCTATTACAAATGTGCAAAATGAGGCTTTGTGTGCTATTCCTTCTGCTGATTTTATCCATCAAACTATTTTTGAAATGAAGGCTGGAAAAAGTCCTGGTCCTGATGGCATGAGCCCCTATTTCTTTAAAACCTGCTAGAATATTGTTAATGCAAAAGTAGTTACTGTTGTTCAGTATTTTTTTGCTCATGGAAAGATGATTATGTCTCTAAATCATACTTTCATCTCTTTTATTCCTAAAAAGGATTCTGCTTACAAAGTTGATCATTTCTGGCCTATTGCTTTATGTAATATGGTATATAAGGTCATCTAAAAAATTTTGGCGGATCGTATTAAACCTTTGCTGAACAGTCTTGTCGCCCCTTCTCAAGGTGCTTTTATTCCATCTCGTGGTATGAGTGACAATGTGATTATGTGTCATGAGATAATACATCATCTAAACACCAAGAGAGGTAACTTGGGTCTTATGGCTCTTAAGATTGATATAGAGAAGGCATATGACAAGGCGGAATGGTCCTTTCTTATCAGGATTCTACAATATCATGGTTTAATTGATAGATTTACCAACCTAATTTTAGAGTGTATATCTTTTGTCTCCTTTTCAGTATTGATTAATGGCTCCCCTTTTGGATTTTTTAAAAGTTTCAGGGATCTTCGTCAGGAGGATCCGTTATCTCCATCATTATTTGTACTATATTTTGATCTGCTATCTAGAATGCTCACTGCTGCTAAGGCCAACCAATTGTTCTATGGTGTTAAAATTGGATGAAACTACCCTTACATCTCCCATCTTATGTATGTGGACGATTTGATCCTTTTTTGCAGAGCGACTGAATCAAAGGCTCAGGTGGTACAGAATCTATTGAATATGTATTGCAGCTAGTCTAGTTTATCTATCAATTTTGATAAATCTGTGATCCATTTCAGCAAGAATGTGTGGTCCTCACTTAGATATTCCATCCGAACAATATTTCACATGTTTGAATGTGCTCATAATAGTATTTATCTAGGTGCACCTTTTTGTAAGAGATCCTTAAAGTCTGTGGCATTTCAAGGTATGGTGGACGTCTACGACAAAAGATTAGTGGTTGGAAAATAAACACTCTATCTCAGGCTGGTCAATCTATGTTAATTAAGAATGTTGCACAATTATTCCCTATTCATGTCATGCAATGCTTTATTCTTCCATCATCCATCTGCAACAAATTGAATGCATTAATGCGTGACTTTTGGTGGGGATTTAGAGAAGGTTCAAGTAGACACTTATACCTCAAATCTTGGGATGCCATCTATTCACCTAAAGAAATTGGAGGCCTAGGATTTTGGAAGCTTTGGAAAATATTTTGGCAGTGTTCTCGAAACTTTCCTGGCAACTTTACATGGAATCTCATCGACCA
The DNA here is from genome assembly GCA_026120185.1 of Voacanga thouarsii. NCBI lineage: Eukaryota > Viridiplantae > Streptophyta > Magnoliopsida > Gentianales > Apocynaceae > Voacanga > Voacanga thouarsii. The sequence continues at coordinate 32,565 of JANUWF010002512.1, forward strand.
TGGGTTAATCTAATCCGATCTAAATACCTTCGAGGCAGACGACTATTGGATGTGGATAGCTATCCTAGTGGGTCTTCCTGGATTTGGAAAGGCATCTGGATGAGTAAAGAGGTACTAGAAGCTGGATTATGTTATCGAATTGGCCATAATTTGCAGGTGAACATTTGGGAAGATCCTTGGATCCCAGGCCTTACTACTCATCGCCTTCCCCCTGTTCCTACAGTTCAACATCATGTGAGTTCAATTCGAGACCTCATGCTCTCTGATCAACATTTATGGGACTTTGATCTCATTTCTAATCTATTTCCACCATCCATTGCTCGAGACATTATGAAAATTTCTATTCCCCAAATTGGGGAACCCAACTCACTGGTGTGGGCTTCCTCCAAGTCAGGGAGATTTTCTATTAAGTCTACTTACAGAATTATTCATCAGTTGAGGCACAATCCTAACCCCTCATTCTCCCATACAACCTCTTTTTCACCCACTTCTCCTCTCCCCAGCACTCTGTGGAAAACTTTGTGGTCTTCCTATCTTCATAATCGTCACTAGCATTTCTTATGGTGTGTAGTTTCTCAGTTACTACCTATAAAAACCAAATTGGCCCGAGTTTTTGATATAATAGATCAATCCTATTGCATTTGTCAATCTGCAATAGAAAGTTTAGAGCATATCTTCCTCCTCTGTCCCCTTATTAAATGTCTATGGTGGCATTCAAAATGGCAGTTTAGAATAGATAATTTTTCAACATGGAAAGTGGAAGACTAGATAAAAGAGCTTTTGAATCTAGATAATTCATTCATTTTCCCAAGTGAGACTAAGCAAGAATTTCTAAACTACGGTATGGTGTTGATGGAACAAGTGTGGTGATATAGAAATCAATTGCATGCCAGTGAGGATTCTCAACATTAGGATGTGCTCTCCACTCATATTGGCAGGACAACGAAGGTCAATTGGGATACTAGTCTTACCCGACACTGGAAAAGGCAAACCTCCTATCTACCCCAGTCTTGGCAGGCTCCTCCCTCTTCCTATATCAAAGTCAATTTTGACACTGCTTTTCAAGATAGGATTACAATCTCCGCCTGTGTTTTTCGAGACCACATGGGACAACTTCTTTGGGTTTGGACTGGGAAAGATTTTGCTGGTGATGCTTTTGCTATTGAAGCTCTTGCTACCCTTAATGCTGCTTTGATTGCCGATGTGGCCGACATATCAAAAGTCATCTTTGAAGGTGACTCTCTTAATGTCATAAGGGTAATTGCTGGTGTTCACTCGACAGAGGAATGGCTAGGAAAAAGATCCACAGATACCGTGAAGACTATGCTCAGAGATAGAGAGACCACTGGAAATATGTTTATGTCCCTCAATCTGGGAATGTATATGCTCATGAAATTGCTAAATGGGCTAAACTTCACAATCATTTTAGATATTTACCCCCATCCCTTCTTTCCCCTGCCATTTTATGTGATTGTGGGGGAACCGCTTCGGTCCCCCAATGTAGTCCTGTAATATGTGAAAAGGTGATTTCCTCTTCTTCCACTTCTTCTAAAATACAGAGTTAAATTTTTATCTAGTAAAAAATAATAATAATAATGCATACATATATGGTAAAAAAATGTTTTAAAAATCTCCAAAATCTAATTGGTATTGATTTTTTCCCGTTAGAATCAGTCCTAATTTGGTACTAATTTCATCGCTTTAGAACCGAAGTCTTGAATACTCGTCCTGACTTGTCCCAAAACTGTTAGAATCGAAGCTCCGAATATCTGTCTTGACTTATCCCGAAATTTCGAGACAAATCAGAACGGAGATTTTGGATCGGGACCAGTACTGAAGATTTGGTAAAACCAAAATTTTAGGATGGTACCGGGTATATCAAAATCTCCGAACTAAACCGAACCGAACTATGAGCAGCCCTATCCCAATTAGTCCAAATTTGGACTGGTTATTTTTTAACGTGGAGAGTTAGAGCTCTCTCTCTCTCCTAATTTACGTTATATCAATCTTTTCTTTTTAATCAAATAATATAAATCATACATTTATGTCCAAATTTCTTTTTACTCCACTTAAACATATTGTTAATTTTAGATAAATATAATTCTTTTATAATTAATTTAAGTTGTTACAAAAGGATTATATATTTTATTTTCAAAATAAAATCTTAAAAAAATAATATTCATATTTGATTTTTTTTTATTTTGCACCTCATCTCGAATCTTGAGTGAATGAAATTAAATTTGAAGATTTAATTTTTCAAAACTATACTCGTGTTTTCACAAATTAGTATGTTTTATTACTAGTAATGACATACTTTAATATGTTTTATTTGTTGTTTGGACTTGTATTTTAGGACTTTATTTTTTTATTTTGAATTTTTTATTCTCAAATTGTGAATTTGCTGAATTCTTTTTGTGTAATTTTGTTTTTTCACTTATTTAAAGTTTTAGGTCTCATTAGAGATTTTTTTTCCTTTCTTTACCTGTTGGCCCTCATCACAGCCGACCTGTGATGGTACATATGCATGGGTATGACCATTTCCATGCCCAAGCTAAAGGCCAATGGGACTAATAGAAAGCTAATGTATCCTCAGATTTGCCCCAAAAATCCGAATATATAACTGGACATTCCCAGCAGTATTTGGCCACCTTGTAAGCACTGACAGAACATGCCTAGGATCGTTTTTACCCATTCCAAGGATTGTTTGAACAAGCTTAACGACACCCGAGCATCCTTAGCCAAAGATCAACACGGACAGTTAGACATCAAACTAGCACACCCAAGACCAGCCCAGGACATCCGTGCTTGTGCCTAGAATCTAATGCCAAAGATGCCCGTGCCAGACGACTAGTCAAGCCCCCAATGCCCCACTACAGGAAAATTCAAAATTTGCGATGGCAAAAAACCGTCGTTAACCGGATTTGCGACGGCCAAGGGAAACCATAGCTATTTGCAACAGTTTTGCAAGGGCATAAAAAAATTCGTCGCAATTTGCGACGATCTTGCGACGAATATTTTTTGTCAAACTTCAAAAATTTACTATGATTTTGCGATGAAACGCATTAGCCCTTGCAAAATCCTCGCAAATTGCGACGATTTTGCGAGGGTCATTGCAAAATCATCACTGATTGCGAGGGCTAAGGCCCTCGCAAAACCGTCACAAATTGCGAGGGCCAAGTTACTCGCAATTAGCGACGATTCTGCAATGACCCTCGCAAAACCGTCGCAAGTTGTGAAGATTTTGCGAAGGACAATGCGTTTCGTCGCAAAACGTTAGCAAATTTTCAAAATTTGACCAAAAATATTCGTCGCAAAACCATCGCAATTTGCGAGGATTATCGTCGCCGTCGCAAAATCGTCGCAGTTTGTGATGAAATTTTCTAGACCTCGCTCAATCGTTGCAAATTGCGAAAATTTTGCTAGATTTTTTTATTTTTATTTTTATATTTATTTTAAATTATTAGTTCCTTGTAAATCAGTTTTGAAATACCGTACAAATAAATGCCAAAACTATATTCATAATCCAAAAAATAATATAAAAAATTAAAACTAAGTCCTAATAAATATAATTAAAATACTGAAACATAATATAATATAAAGTACTACAAAGTATGAATATATTACAAAATGCCAATACTCGCAAATATCATTCCAAAACAATTATATTTGTATAACACCAGACATAGATATAGCAACTTTATATTTTATCTATCTCTTTTCCTCCAACCTGTGCAAGTCTAAACGAAAGATTCCTACAAAAATAGAAGGAGATGAAATTCCCAACAATTAGACAAAATTAGTGTAAAAAATTGTATGTGATGGAATTTAAAATAAAAAAAATTAAAAGAATTTGAAATGTGAAACAAATAATAATAAGGATTGATATTAGTCTCTTTCCAAAAGTCTACCACCTGCAAAGAAAGTAAACAACCATTAAAAGGATTAATCAGGAAAGTAAACAATAAATCATTTTAATTCCACACAATTTACTAATGTTGTAAGGGCATATTTACCAGAACCAAGAAGCTCACATGCATCATACCTGAGTGACAAATCCGAGCAAGAAAATCTTTACATAAAAATTAGTTCTTGCAGCCTCAGCCACTGAGACACCTAATCAAATAAGCCGAAAATCTATCCGAGATCTCTACAAAAAATCCAAGAATTTCCAAAAGTAAATAGTGGCAGATTTTGAAAAAAATTTGACAGAATCTCCCCTATAATTGGACATTTTCTAGGCACGAGGCCACCTCAAAATTTGACAATCAAAATGCAATTCCAAACAATAAAGACAGATCATTCATTTATTGGGAAAAAAACAAAAGAAAACTAGGGGTAATCACCCATTACCCAGGAGGAGTAATCACCTATTACTCACGGGGAATCCAACATATGAATTCAACTCTAAGGCAATTTATATGAAATGGAGGAAAAATGAAAAATACACTACAATGATAAGTGGGGTATCGGCATGGTATTATCTCTCCATTGATATACCTATCACTCCAAGCAATCCTACAAACCATGAAATGTAATCAGCAATCATGTTAGGAGCATGGAAACTCCAGCCAATCCCCATAAATGAAATGAAATTGTGACTGAACCAAAATTTTCTACTTCAAACATATATAACAGTAGGGCTACTCACCCTTAAATCCGATGTATGGTGCTGAAAGCATACATGTTCTTCTTTGCTTCTTCCATGCTGTGAACCAAAAATGATAAGTACGATGTCCATATCATGCAAACATATTGCAAAATTCATTAATCTCAAGTAGAAGATGACTAATAACAGTCTTCTTTTTACCAATAGTTGCATGATGTAGAGCAGTGGCCTATTCACCAAGTTGGTTTAGATGACTGCTCAACTATAAAATTCAAAGTATTTATAATATAAATTGAGCAAAGTTTCAGCCCCAAAAACACACATGTTTACCTTGTCAACCTGGTCAACATCCAGTCCATTTTCAAGAAGCTTATCCAGTAATCTTGTTCCATGTACCATTCAACAAAATTATAAAGGCAATAGATTAAGTGATGTATTAGAGATAGATGTACGGCGTCCATAAGGACATTTGCATCAAAATACAATTCCTTGGGTCTTCCTCCCAACCTTCTCATGTAAGATACCTATACAATTCAGTAATTATTCTATACCAATGTTCCATGATATCTTGGTCCCAATATTTAAATATGTAATAAATAATCTATGATTATATTATTTGTAATTAATAATATTAATTAAGAAGACTAGTTAAAACTCCTTCAGAAAACTCTTTGTCTGTCTATAGCTATTTATAGAATCCCTAGTTGTGCAGAAGAATACTCCACATACTCCCTTTTGCTTTTTCTTTTCTCGGTCTGCATCTTTAATTCTCAAATTTGAATCTTTTGCCTCTGTTTTTTCCCCCTTTTTACCCTCTCCTGGAAGTAACAATGCAGGAGTTGTGGCGCCACCTTTCACACTTTCACAAAATGGAATAGAGCTGCAGTTTGCAACTAACCACTTAGGTATACTTGCTTCTATTGTCTTTTGAATTCTAGTAAGTGCAAAGCTTGAGTGAAATTTCCATTCTTTTCATCAATATTATCTTTGTTCCTTTGGTGCTCTATTCCTCCATTATCTTGAATCATGACATGATAGATTTAGCTATTCTTGTGGCTATCTTAAGTAGCATTCATAAAATTGACCCTAAGTTCGCCAGTGACATACAAACCTTTAAGATTTTTTAAGTATTTGGTTTATGGGACACTTTGATATCAGGTAGAAATCCCAGGAAAATTAGTTTGAAGGATAAGAATTTGATTATTTATTATTTGTATTAGACTTTCAATTCACTCCATCAATTCCCGTAAGAAACTAAGTTAATTCGCGTGAAGTCTAATCTTAAAATTTTAAATTTGACCACAAAAATCCCAATTTCACTGAAATCCAAAGCCCATAGAAACACATTCATCAGAAAGCCAAATTAACACATCAAACTCAGTAACTTTGAAGTTAAACAAAATGTTAAATCATTTGTAAAAGCTAAAAAATAGGAAAATAACCTTTACAATTCTGAAGAGTGAGAATCCTCAGGCAAGAAAAAGCAGTGGCAATCACGGAAAGATCGAAATCAGTCACGCCGGGCCCGAACACAAAGCTTTTTCCTCTTGGTGCTCTGTAAATGAAGCCACTGGCGGCGGAAGCCATTGCAAGCTTGCCCAGGGGATGGGGGCAGCTCGCGTGGTGGGGGGCGGCGGGGGACGACGAGAGGGGAGGGGGCGGAGGGGGGTGGTCTTGGCGGGGAAGGGAGAAGGGGGTGGGGGAAAGAGAGAAGGGAGAAGAGGGCGGGGGGCACCGCGGGAGTTAGCGGGGGGGGCAGCTCACAGCTCGTGCGGGTGGGGGCGGCAGGGGGAAGGGAGAAGGGGGGCGCCGAGGGGAGAGGGGGCGGCGGCGGGGAAGGGAGAAGTGGGTGTGGGAAAGGGAGAAGGGGGCGGGAAGGGCGGGGGGGCAGCGGGAGTCGGACGAGGGGGCAGCTCGCGGGGGTAATGGGTAGAAGAAGAAGAAGAAGAAGAAGAAGAAGAAGAAGGGGGAAAAAAAGGAGGGAGTGGAAATTTTCAGGAAATTTTTAACTATTTCATCGCAATTTGTGACGAAAAAAATAAATCTAGTTAATTTCTAACATGTAGGAGATGAAGAACATTACAAACTAATCTTTACATTATAATTTTCATCAAATTTTTAGTAATCTAAACAATAATAATAGTATTTGAATTATTTTTTTTATATATATTTTACTTTATACATTACCTAATCAAAGTGATAAATAAAAAAATTAGACATATATATATATATACATACATATATGTTATAATATATATATATATATATATATATTAAACCAAAGAGATACTTATATACATTGTATACTACATAAGTATATACATATACTTATATATTAGAGTAAATATATAACATAATAGAATTAACTATATATATTACAAACTGATCTCTACATTATAATTATCACTATTTTTTTAGTAATCTCAACAATAATAATAGTATTTGAATTATTTTCCTTTATATATTTTACTTTATACACCAATTAACCAAATGGATAGATCAAAAAATTAGACATATGTATATACATAGATATATGGTATAATATATATTAACATATAAGAGACGAAGAACATTACAAACCGATCTCTACATTATAATTATCACTATTTTTTTTAGTGATCTCAACAATAATAACAGTATTTGAATTATTTTTCTTTATATATTTTACTTTATACACCACTTGACCAAATGAATAGATCAAAAAATTAGACATATGTTTATACATAACTATATAGTATAATATATATCAACATGTAGGAGACCAAAAACATTACAAACTGATATCTACATTATAAATTTCACCATTTTTTTGTGATATCAACAATAATAATAGTATTTGAATTATTTTTCTTTATCTATTTTACTTTATACACTACTTAATCAAAGTGATGGATCAAAAAATTAGACATATATATACATACCTACATGTTATAATATATATATATATATATATTAAACTAAATAGATACTTATATACATTGTATACATATACTTATATATTAGAGTAAGTATATAGCATAATATATATTAACTATATATATTTACTTATGCAATACATTAGGTGTATAACATGACATAATTAAATATACAAAATTATAATAAAATGCACAAATTGAGACATTTTATTTAAAATATTTCAGTAAATTTGACAAAATACACCACCACACAAACACATAAATAAAATTTTAAAATTTTAGATTAAAACCCTATTTTGTCGCAAAACCCTCGCTAATTCGTCGCAATTAGTGGCGGATTTGCGACGAATTAGGGTTTTGAGATTTTCCAAAAATTTTTCATTTATATATTTTTTAATTAAAAATATTTGACCGTTGCAAAACCCTCGCAATTTGCGAGGGCTTTGCGATGCATGTTCAAATTTTTTTTTAAAAATATTTTTAAAAAAATAATTGACCGTCGCAAAATCCTCGCAATTTGCAAGGGCTTAAAGGCCGTTGCAAAACCCTCGCAAATTGCGAGGACTTTGCGATGGACACTTAAATTTTTTTTAAATATTTTTTTAAAAAACAATCGACCATCGCAAAACCCTCGCAATTTGCGAGGGTTTAATAGCCGTCACAAAACCCTCGCAAATTGCGAGAGTTTTGCAATGGACATTCAAATATTTTTTTCAAAATATTTTTTTTAAAATAATCGGCCGTCACAAAACCCTCTCAATTTGCAAGGGTTTTGCGACAGACTTTCAAAAAATTTTATTCAAATATTTTATTTTAAAAAATCATCGCAAAATCCTCGCAAAACCCTCGCAAATTACAAGGGCTTTGCGATGAATATTCAATTTTTTAAAAATATATTTTTTTAAAAAAAATAATCAACTGTCGCAAAATCCGCGCAAATTGCGAGGCCTTTGCGATGGACATTAGAAAATTTATTTTAAAATATTTTTTTAAAAAATAATTAGCCATCACAAAACCCTCGCAATTTGCGAGGGCGTAAAGACTGTCGCAACAACCTCGCAAATTGCAAGGACTTTGCGATGGACATTAAAATATTTTTAAAAAAAATTGACCATCACAAAACCCTCGCAATTTACGAGGGTTTACTGCCATCGCAAAAACCTTGCAAATTATGAGGATTTTGCGATGGACATTCAAAATTTTTTAAAAATATATATATTTTTTAAAAATAATCAACCGTCGCAAAACCCTCGCAAATTGCGAGGGTTTAGAGGCCGCCGCAAAATCCTCGCAATTGCGAGGGTTTTGCAATGGACATTCAATTTTTTTTAAAAAAATAATTTGCTGTCGCAAAACACTCGCAATTTTCAAGGGTTTAAAGGCCGTTGTAAAACCCTCGCAAATTACGACGACTTTGCGATGGACATTTAAATTTTTAAAAAATATTTTTCTAAAAAACAATCGGCCGTCGCAAAACATTCAAAAAAAATTTTTAAATATTTTTTTTAAAAATAATCGGCTGTCGCAAAACCCTCGCAAATTGCAAGGGCACATTAGCCGTCGCCAAATCCTCGCAAATTGCGACGACTTTGCGATGGACATTTAAATTTTTTTAAAATATTTTTTAAAAAAACAACCAACCATCACAAAACCCTCGCAAATTGCGAGGGTTTTGCGATGGACATTCAAAAAAATTTTTAAAATATTTTTTTAAAAATAATCAGCCGTCGTAAAACCTTCGCAAATTACGACGACTTTGCTACGAATTGTGTTGGGTATTATGGCCGTCGCAAATTGTGACGATTTTGCGACAGTGTTGGTCAACTCGCGAGTTAAATGAAAATCGTCGCAAAATGGTCGCTATTAGTGACGGTATTATAGCCGTCGCAAAATGACATTTTTCCTGTAGTGCCCAGCACCTAGGATGCCCGTGACAAATGGCCAGACCAGTGCCTGTCAGAATGGCCAACAGCCAGCCGGTGACCAATGTTGACTTCCTTCATTTTCTTGTATACATTTGTATTTTGGCTCTTGTCATATCTTTAGAAATTTGTTTACGGCTCTAGGCCATGAATGTCAAATTTCATAGGCGTGCTTTACAGATAATTGCATAGAAAATAGACAAAATTTAACACCTACTCGAAAAAACGTCCGTTGCGATAATTTGAGAAAAAAAATTACCTACACTATGGTACAAGCCGTGAAGAAATTTGAGATCGAGTAAAAGCAAATAAGATCTTTATATAAACAATTGTGCCTTTTACGTTTCATGTTTCATTTAATGTCGTGTTATATCATTTATCTTTCATTTGTTACTAAGTTGATATCCTGTGTATTGCATGATTTATTATGTTATTAAGATTCAACGTATTAATATTAAATACACACATATATATATAATTAATTAATTGAATTAATTATTTAGTTAATTAAGATTTTAAATGAATTTAGATAATATTCAAATAATATTCAAAGAATTACATATTTCAATGTGTTAATATTAAATATATATATATATTATTAGTTAAGTTAATTAAGTGCTTAATTAAGATTTTAAATAAATTTAAATATAAACTTTATTGTTTTAAAAAAATCGCTTAGATATGCATCACCTTATGATACTTCCACGTATCGTAACAATAGTTGTTGTAGAAGTTCAAGTTCAATCCCTTTGGTAATATGAATTCAACTTTTTGAGCATGGGAAAAGAAACAATTACCTACTTATGCTGCCATCTAATTAAAGAAAATATTTTGGCCAAATCTTGAGAATAAATGCCATTGAAATGTTCTGGTCATTCTTGAAATTATATAAAGTCGCCATCTTCCATTAAGTATTGCACCCGAGAAGCAAATTATATTTGCACAAAAATAGAGAGAAAGAAATGGTTTACAACTTATTCATGGAATTCGTGGTCTCCTTTGCGGGTGGCTCCTCCTTCCATAGCCTGTTCCTGAAAGACTTCTTCATCAAAGGGTGAAGAAGAAGATGATGTTTGTTCTTGATATATCACCCAACTATGGGTGAGAAGATTAGAATTCACACAACCGAAGTGATTGTGCAATTTTTTTGAATATAATTGTTTTCTATTTTCTATTTCTAACATATTAGCAATTACTGTTCAGTCTTTAATTAGCAACCGACAAAAATATGTGGTCACTAAAACCCTATACGAGGCTCCAAATCACTATGCGAGCATGAGAATTAAGCCAAGTATAAATTGTGAGGCACCTTATGTTAGCTAAATTTTGTTAGGGTAAAAAGGTAATAATTAAATTCACAACATTAAACTATATAATTTCCTTTATGAAAGGAATAAATACTAAGGGAAACAAATAGTACAATTCAATACACATGTATGAGGGTTTGCATTGAATTATATCAACCTAATTTGAGGGCCTAAAGTCGTCGGTCATGTACTGTCTCTGTCCTTTTTTCTACAGAGGTAAATCTTGAGTGTCCTTTTACTTTCTCGCTATGGGAAAACATGAAGGCCAACTTTGAATCAATCCAATGGGCAAAGGGTGAATATATGTAGATACTTGTCTTCTTTGTTTTTGACTTTCGAAGCTTTCGTGAAGGGTTTTGGCTTCGGACACTGACTTCCATCATTGTTGTGCTGAACAACCATTCCTTTCTGCAATAGAAATGAAATAGTTTGGAAATCTTATTTTCTTCATATCTTGTCAAAATTGATTAAAATGTTGAATCTTGTATTCATCTCAGCTATGCATCGAAAAAGGAACCTATAAATATTGAAAAAACACATAAATACGGGACGCAGGGGGAATTCGAAACACCTTCCAAGCCTTTTTCAAATCATGAGGTTTCTTGTATGGTAGTGGGCCCTGGTCCTTCTACAAACCCAATTGTGGCCACCAATCCTCCTTCTTACTGGGCCACCATGGTGGTGGAACACCTTTCTCTAATGGAAATCTCTTCTGAGGAGGATCACAGTGCTGCATGAAAGTTGATAGCAGTGAACCCAAGGGTAGTATTTTGAAGCTCCTGCACAGTATATGGTGTAGGACCAATAGGATTAGGCCCCTCATTCTTGCCTGGGATTGCGTTATCCGCTTGGTACTTTGCTATGGCAGCAGGACCATTACGATCAAATCTAACCTTGTCTTTCCACCACACTTTGAGATTGTCAAATGCCCCACTCATAGGTTTTCCTTTCTAGGGAATAATCCCATAAACAAACCCTTAAGCTTTACAGACTTCCATCATCTTTAGCATATACTTCAAGATTCCATCTTGTGCCCTAGACATCTTCTTCCTCCTTGCCTACTCTTGACACTGCCTCTGTTTTGTAGCATCAATGCCTTCCTTACCCTTATTCATTTCTTTAAGCCTTTTCAGCTTCATCTTGTCCCTCCACATCCTCCTCTCAAGTTCATCAACAACAATTTCCTCATCACTATAATCATCCTCAACGATTTCTTGTTTGATCTAAGGAGCCTCCACCTCTGGTTCCTTAAGAGGAGCAGAAAAGAAATCGAGATCACCACAAAATCTGATATCCTCAAACATCAATATCTTATCAGGCAGCCCTCAAGACTGTCACCAAATTTTAGAACTTCAAAGGTTATTCAACTGGTCAACCTCTAAGTCCAGATTAACCTATGCTCCTCCTCCTCCTCCTCCAAAAGTGCAACTCACATATATGGATGTGTTTCCTGGATCAGAAATTTCACATAGCCTTTACCACTAGCAAACATAGATTAGAAGCTCAATAAATAGTCGGACCTAAAAAAGAAGAAAATCATGAGAATCCCATACTGGTTCACATTGAACAAATAAAGGTCATCAAATCAGTACAAAAATCTCGTGCAAAAGACAATTGAGTGAAACAACCAAATATCGACATGAAGATCAAAATAATCACATAAAGTCTACGTACAAAGGAACTTGGAAAAGAAAGCCTTTAAGAAATTATTCACATCAACTTCCCATCCGTGAGTGTAGAACTAAACAACAAAAAGACCACCAGATCTGAGCAAATCAACAATAATCACAAAAACATAAATAGCCAAATTTTTAGGAATTAACAGACAAAATATTCCAACTCTCAAAATGAATTGAAAGGTAAATCGACATGCTTCCTAGATCAAAAGCAGCTTACACTTTCTAAGCCTCCACAAAAAAAACCACTTCAATATGATGACAACAACCAGTAATTGCATCAATTCCTAACAAATCTTGATTCAAATGGCATAGGGAATTTTGAAGGTTGAAATGGAAAAAATGATGAAATCGAAGGCATGCATACTGAACATAAAAAAAAAAATACAAAGCATCATTGAAGCTGTTTACCAAAAGACACATTGTCTTGGCTACTAAAATGACCAAAATACCTCTGCTATATAAATAGATATATTTTACATTTTAAATATTTTCTAATATCACCATAAGAAAATATTGACTCTAAGGACAATGCTGCATTAGCAAAGTCTTCGACCTACAAGTGTAATGACTAAAATACCCCTCTACGTACCGCCGTACATTTAGAGAGGAGGAGTGTACTAACACCTCTCTAAAAGACATCTACTATCCTTAAACCTCCAGTCCAATGATCCACGACTCCTGAAATGTGTCCACTCTCCATGGAAGCTACCTTAAAGCAAACATCCAAGTCATGTTCCCTAAGACCCTGGATATTTAGATCATTTGAACAGTCATAAGGGGCGATATAGCGCAGAAACTATCTTGTACAAGTCTGTCTTAACTCATTAGTTGCATATACCCAACATACAAGTATATAGGTTCTACAAAAAACCTCAATTACATCATATCAAAGTACATGCTTCCAACTTCGTCAGACCACCAACTTATACTCAAGCGGTAGAGTGTTAGTCCATGCTTTAGCAGTAATAGTCTAAGTTTCTTCTAAATAGTACTTTTAGAAACCACTATTATAGGTCCTATTCTATGTATTCGAAATACACTCATGCTATGAAGTGAGTAGAATATTCACCGGCTAAAGGTAAGCCATTCTCCATTTGGAATTCATAACATAATAACCTAAATATGATAAGATTCTCATACTCATTAATTGGTTAAGAACAAACGTTTATGTGTTAAGTAACCTGTTAACCACACCTTACTATGAAAGATTACTATTTACATGGATCACTTACTTAAACACAATGGGTCCTATCCAAATGTAAATCATATACAAATAAAATGTAAATTCATAAACAAATTTTGAGAATAAATTCTTTTATTAATAAAATCAATAATTACAGTAGAAAACTAGTCTAGATGACATATATTCCAACAATCTCCCACTTGCACCCTAAGACTAAAAAAGTCCGTAGGTGCCCACCCCTATGGCGTCTAAGTATCTCTTGAAGACTCTCTTAGCCAAAAACTTAGTGAAGGGATTTGCTAAGTTGCTCTCCGAGACTATCTATTCCACCATGATTTTTCGTCTCTAGATAAAATCTCGAATCAGGTGGTACTTCCTCTAGATGTGCTTCCCCTTCTTGTGGTTCTTGGATTTTTTGGATTGCAAGACTGCTCTAGAGTTATCGTAATACACCACAATCAGTCTATCCATATGTGGTACAACTCTAAGTTCTAAAAGGAACTTTTAGAGCTCGACTGCTTCCTTAGATGCCTCTGAAGCTGCCACATATTCAACTTCCATGGTTGAGTCACAATGCAAGATTGCTTGATACTCTTCCATGAAACAACTCCTCCAAACAAGATGAAGACATATCCACAAGGGATTTTCTCTCATCCTTATCTGTCTGGAAATCTGAGTCTGTGTATCTAGTAGGAACCAAGTCGTTAGCCCTGTAAACTAGCATATAATCTTTTGTACCACTGAGGCACCTGAGAATATGCTTTATAGCTTACCAATGAACCTCCTTAGGGTTTGACTGATATTTGCTAATTAAGGCTATGTCAAAGCAGATATCTGGCCTAGTGCATAGTATGGCATACATGAGACTTCCCACAGCCGAAGTATCTTTTTTCTCTTGAGACTAAGGACAAACCTTAGAAAAAAAAAACAATCCATGTCTGCAAGGGATTAGAGCTCCCTTGCATGAGTCCATACTAAACCTGGCCAGCATCTTGTCAATATATATCATTTGGGATAATCTTAACATTCTCTACTTCCTATTTCTATGAAGCTTAATCTCGAGAATGTAACTGGCTTCTCCCAAATCCTTCATAATGAATTGACTAGACAACCAAACCTTAGTAGATGACAATGTTCCTACATTATTCCCAATGAGTAGAATGTCATCCACATATAGGACAAGAAAAATCACATTTATCCCTTCTAAAGTGCATAGTATAGTATAGTTCATTCTCGTTTTAGATGAAACCGTAAGACTTTACAGTCTTCTCAAAACGAATGTTCCATGTTCTAAATGCCTACTTAAGTCCATAAATGGACTTCTTAAGCTTGCAAACTATATGTTCTTGGCCTTTAGCAATAAAATCTTTTGGTTGGGACAGATAGATGTCTTCGTTAAGGTGGCCATTAAGAAATGTTATTTTGACATCTATTTACCATATCTCGTAGTCGAAATGACATGCAATGGTAAGAAAGATACGGATGGACTTAAGCATGGCTACCGGAGAAAATGTTTCCTCATAATCAATTTCCTCTTTCTAAGTATACCCTTTCACCACAAGCTTAATTTTGAAGGTTTTCACCTTCCCATCTCCTCCCCTCTTCCTCTTGTATAGCCACTTACACCCAATGAATTTTATCCCTTCATGTGAAGCTACAAGATTCCAAACCTAATTGACGTACATAAACACAATCTCGACTTTCATTACTTTATACTATAAATTTGTATTGGCATCAGCAATAGACTCCTTGTATCTAGTGGAATCTTATTCTTGATGGTCAAAGATCAGCTCGAAAGCCTCTCATGTCCATCTTTCTGGAACTCTAGGTACCCTTCCACTACGACGAAGCTTCGTTTGTACAGGTTCTTAAGGCTGTGCCTCTTCTTGTTCCATAATCAGGTCTGAAGAAGTTGATTCGAGGATAACTTCTCCTCGAGTTCCAACCTTATTGAACTTTTAGTAGAAGTACTTTAATCATCCTCCAAATATCTAGTATTAATACTTACCAGTACTTTATGCTCCTTGGGATGATAAAAGTAACCTCTTTTTGTCCTTTTTGGATACCTAACAAAGTAGCATAATTCTGATCTCAGTTCTAGCTTGTCTCCCTTGATTAGTACATAAGTTGGATAGCCCCATATCCTGAGATAATTTAGACTTGGCTTACACCCAATTCACATCTCATAGGGCATCCTAGGTACTAACTTAGAAGGCACCAATTCAGAATGTATGCCGTTGTTTCCAAGATCTATCCCCAAAAAGAGATCGGAAGAGTAGCATGAGATATCATACTTCGGACCATTTCCATTAATGTCCTGTTCCTTCTCTCAACTATTCCATTCTACTGGGATGTACCCGGCGCAGAGAGTTGGGATATTATCCCATGATATACCATGTAATTCTTGAACTCACCGAGGAAGTACTCTCCACTACGTTCCGATCATAAGGTTTTCATCAATTTACCTGTCCGACGCTCCACTTCAGCCTTAAACTCTTTAAACTTATCAAAAGGGTCAGACTTGCGCCTCATCAGGTAGACATAACCAAACCTTGTACAATCATCCGTGAAAGTGATGAAGTACTAAAAACCCCCTCTAGCGTGTGTAGATAAAGGACCACACACATCAGCATGAATAAGGCCCAATATCTCCTTGGCTCTACAGCCTTTTAGGTGAATGACCTTTTGGTCATTTTTTCCATAAGGCAGAATTTACACTGAAGCCAACTTTCCAATCTTAATGAGCCCAATGGCCTATCATGGATTAACCTATGAATCCTAGTTGAGTCAATATGACATAACCTTAGATGCCAAAGATATAAATCATTGACATTAGTCTTTCTCTTCTTACTTAAAGGTTCAGATTGAGCATTATTTATTTGATTGTTTGTAGATTTAAAAAGAATAAGTTTCCAAACATGTGCCTTGTACATAAAACTTTTCCATTTCTACTAATAGTAATACCATAATGGAAAGAAATAGAATATTCATGATTTATTAGCTTTGCAAATGAAATCAAATTCTGTCTAAAATCAGGTACATATAAAATATCCTTCAAAATAACTAATTTATTACAATAAAAAATAAGATCCAGCTCTACCACTGCAAGGGCCCATACTTGTGCTCCATTTCCTATTCATAGTCCATGCTTGCCTTTCTGAAGTCTTCTTATCTTCCTAAATCCCTGTAAGGAGTTATAGATATGATCAGTGGCACCAGAATCAACAATCCAAGTGGAAGTTGATCCAACCATTAAAATTAACTCTAGATAGAGAACAACACCTGTCGAGTTTTTCTTGGCCTGAAGTTTTGGACACTCCTTTTTCCAATGTTCCTTCTGTTCGCACTTGAAGCCCTTACCTTTAGGCTTATTGGGCTAGTTCTTGGGCTGATTTGGTGCATTTCCCTTCTTTTTCTTGAATTTCCTGGGCTTGGACCTAGTTCTGGAAGAAAATGTCCTAATAATTATAGCCTTGGACTATGGCTTCATGACCTTCTCTACCACCAGAAACTCTTTCATTAACTTAGTTAAACTCATGTTTAACTTGTTCAAGTTATAATTTAACTTGAACTAAGTAAAAGAGCCCGAAAGAGATTCAAGAACCATGTCCACTTAGCTCTTGGGGTCAATTACAGTCCCTAAAATTTCTGCTTCCTCGAAAGCAACAATCATTTTGAGCATATGCTCTCTGACTGATGCTCCCTCAAGCATCTTAGTGTTGATGATCATCTTAAGAGCCTCTTGCCTTGCGGGCTGGCTCTTATCTGCGAACATCGTGGCTAGTGATTAGCTAATGTCATACGCAGTGGCCATGTGCTCGTGTTTAGACTGGAGCACATTAGATATAGAAGCCAACATGTAGCATCGAGCCTTCTCGTTGGCCTTCTTCCATACTTTCTCAACCTCTCGCTCTTCAGCGGTAGAACCCTCCCCGATAATAGGGTAGGTGTCAAAGATGACATACTTATACTCCTCAGTAGTGAGTATTATGTCTAAGTTCCTTTTCTAGTCCACATAATTTGAACCCGTTAACTTATTCTCATGGAGAATAACGCCAAAGGACTAAAAGAACCTCCACCAACCATTTCTGAAAAATTAAAAATAAAAGAAAACTCAATTTGTGAAAATAAAATGATTTGTGACTTTATCCTCATATTAAATTCGATAATAGTTAACCCTATCACTATTATCTTTAATATGATTAATTTAGCGCTTAGGAAAATTGACATAGCTTTTTTAGAAGATTAACAGTTTCCTAAACTAAGTGTATTAACCACCACAAATTAATTTTTCTTCTAGCTAATGATCTAAAAGATAACTCCATCGTGGGATGACCATTTCTTCTCATATGCTATGGACATTCTTCGCACTATAACCTCCAACGTGGATTGGCCAATCATAGCGCGTGTCCTGAGTTATTGATTACATCTATCTATTAGTTCTTGATCCTTGTGGTATCCCCATCTTATATGGGTTCACTCTCAGGGTGACATAAGGGGATCCACGATCTCTAATGAGGATCGTGATAGAAGTCGTGGGGCTATTGGAACCCCTCTCCCACTTAGCATTTTAAAATAAGGGGTTTCTTGAAAAATATCTTTTGAAAATTTCAATTAAGTTTTCTTTTAACTCAAAAATAAAATATCTAAACCCATAAAAATTTCTATGCCAAGGTTTATACCCTTTGAGAAATTTTTTCATGGATTAATTATATTTAAGTTAATAAACTTAATAATTTCAAAAAATTCTAATAAAACTTTCCAGAGATTTTGATCTCTAGTTTAATTTGATAAAAATAATTTTTTTAAAAAATTAAATCAAAATGGTTTTCTATTTTAATTCACAAAAATATCTAAAACTAAAATATTTTTTATGTTGAGCATAAATTCCGTTGAGAAAATAACCAAGAATTAATTTTTTTAAATTAAAATCAACCATTTGATTTAAGAAATATATTTTTCTTTGTTTAAAATTCCCGAAGACTTTGATCTTTGAGAAAACGCGCACATAAGGTACAAAAAGAAATAAGCATGCTAAAAAATTGTAAACGTTTTCATACTTTTCTATTCTTTTAACCTAAGTGTCCAAAATAATAGAATTAAACACATTAATTAATTAATAGACTTGTTTAATCCTAAATTTACTTTTTTTATTATTTTTTATACAAAATATTCAAAGAATATTAACTACTGCAATAAAAATAACTTCATCTGCTATGTGATCAAAAACTAAAAAAAAAAATTATTTCTGGTCCAGTGTACCCGCCATACTGGATCATGGCTCATGGGAAAACCCCAAGGACTGCAATCCGGGTGGGTGCCTGCGACCAGGCCCGAAGAGCTGTCTCAGCGATCCGCCAAGCTAGGTCAAAATCATTGACCAAAATTGGCACAATTTACAATTGCAGATTGCAAATTGCTTCCTCACAAAAGAGCTTCTTCCACAAGGAAGGCTTTCTCGCGGCGCGTGAGGAAGCCAGAAGCTTCCACGACGAAGCTTTCCTCGTGCGCCAGCTTAGCTGCAGTTCCAAGCTGCGGCCCAGTTGGCTCCAAACACAGTCAAGGCAAGCGGCTCGGCTCAGCTCATCTTCTCCAGATTTTCTTATGATTTTTCTTCTAGGATTTTGTATTTCTTCTTCTAGTTCTTTCGTACAGACAACATATAAAACCAATTAACAAGCTCCTATGCCCTTAAAAACAGTGGGCTTACATGTTTCATCTAAGAAAGTAGTAAATTACAATGTTCTTATGCTTCCACTCACGAAGCTTAACAGAGACTAACCCAAACCAGAAACACAAAGGTTCACAGAAAACATCCAAAATAAATATTTTCTTATTTTAGTTAAGCCTAACATGCTTCCTGTATTTGCCAAATCATGGCTCTGATACCACTTGAAGGTTGAAATGGCAAAAACGACGAAAGAGAAAGCATGCTTACTGGGAAAAAAAAATACAGAGTATCATGGAAGTTGTTTACCTCCGTGTTTAAATGAAGATGTCTGAACCTGAATGATTGCAGCCACTGGTTCTCCCAACACCTCCGGTTGCACTCTTGCGAGCCGTCTACTCCTCATTCACACGAAACTTTTGAGCTTCCGAAATATCACCTTTTTTCTTTCCCAAAGCCAGTGAAAGCTTCAGAGAGTTGGGTTCCTTATGGTCTTCATTCTTTTCTTTTCATGCCATTTCATTCCCGAGAGAGACCAAGATAGTGAAACAATGCTTTTTGTTATCCTCTCACACCAAACAAAACAAGATCCATCCCGTGTTATTTTTTTATTTTATTTTATTTTATTTTATTTTTTATTTTACCCTTGGTCTTATTCATTGTTATTTACTCTTGGGCTTGAACACCCATAAATAATAAGTTTCAATTATTTATTTTTTGAGCTTCATAAAACAGACCAATAAATAATTAATAAGTTTAAATAGGCCAATATAAAATATCGAGCCTTTTATCTAGTTTATACCTAGATTAATTTTCTAATTATTCAATTTGGGTCCAACTAATTATTCAATTTGGGCCTTGGGCCCTAAATAATTAATTAACCAATTAAACTAGATAAAATATATACTCTATCTTTGGCCTTTTATTTTATTTTAGTCCAATAATAAATTAGACTACTTAAATAAAATAAAATAAAACTCATAATTATCAAGACCAATTCCTTAACCCAAATCTATTAGGACTTAAAGGGCTATTCCGTGGACCAAAAGATACATCGCATTAGCTACTACAATGACCAAAATACTCCTGCTATATAAATAGCTATATTTTACATTTTAAATATTTTCTAATATCACCATAAGGAAATATTGACCCCAAGGACAATGCTGCGTTAGCAAAGTTTTCGACCTATAGGTGTAATGACTAAAATACCCCTTCTACACACCGTCGTACATTTAGAGAGGAGGAGTGTACTAACACCTCTTTAAAAGATATCTACCATCCTAAGACCTCTAGTCCAATGATCCACGACTCCTGGAATGTGTCCACTTTTCAAGGGAGTTACCCTAAAGCAAATATTCAAGTCATGTTCCCTAGGGCCCTGGATATTTAGATTATTTAAACAGTCACAATGGGTGATATAGCATAGAAGCTATCTTGTACAAGTTTGTCTTAACTCACTAGTCACATATACTCAACATATAAATATATCGACTCTACAAAAGAACCTTAACTATAGCATATCAAAGTACATGCTTCTTGCTTCGTCAGACCACCAACTTATACTAAAGCGGTAGAGTATTACTCCATGCTATAGCAGTAATAGTCTGAGTTTCTTCTAAATAGTACTTTTAGAAACCACTATTATAGGTCCTGTTCTACGTATTTGAAATACACCCATGCTATGAAGTGAGTGGACTACTTACTGACTAAAGGTAATTAGCCATTCCCCATTTGGAATTCATAATATAATAACCTATATATGATGAGATTTCCATACTCATTAATCAGTTAAGAACAAACGTTTTTGTGTAAAGTAATTCGTGATCCATACCTTATTGTAAAAGACCACCATTCACATGGATCACTTACTTAAACACAATAGGTCCTATCCAAAAGTAAATCATGCATAAATAAAATGTAAATTCACAAATAAATTTTGAGAATAAATTCTTTTATTAATAAAATCAATAATTACATCAAAAAACTAGTTTAGAGGGCATATATTCCAACAAATTTAACTACAGTTATTGAATACAACAATCATGGGTTCGAATCCCATTTCCTCCAGAACAGAAATGAAACGGCTGGGCAAAATTACTTGAGGGAAAGAACCTTTGGTTCAAAAATCAAGGAGTCTCAGAAAGGGTTTTGCAAAGAAGTATGCAAAAGATGTTGGATTCGTGTTTTTACAGATCTAGGTTTGGAGCAAAATTAAAAGCCGTTGAGAATATTTAGCGGAATCGATGAGTTGCGATTTGAATATGGAGACGAAATCGAAGAGGCAAGAAAGAAGAAGAGGATCTATTCACAGATCTGAAAAAGTCAAGAGGAAGGCTTTTGCGTGGATGATGCAGCTGAGGCTTTCTAAATAACATCCACGTGTCAAATTCTCCTATCAGACATATGGCAACACCACAACCTTCACCTTTAGCTTTTTTATATAGAGAAATGGAGAGAGAGAGATTTTTCAATTGTGACCATTATATACTAACTTCAAATAAGCAAACAAACATTGGATGAGGCCTGTGTAATCTCGGCCTAGTGTTAGCCAAGTCACAGGCATCTGGGTTCGTCTTAAGAATACAAAGTGGCAAAGAGTGCCCATGACAGTCTCACTTCCACACTTGAAAATAGCCCATGGGCCGGAGTGATTTTGTCCCTGGTAGGCTAGGTCTAGGGATTTCCATCTCTCCATGTTATGGGGACGGGTCAAGGACAAGAGAACATATGGGAAGGCAGTGATGGAGTCAGAGTTTCTATTCTTTAACCCATTTCACCCTAGTTGTCGTCCCTAAGCGTGACATTACAATACTATTTCATTTTTATAATTTTATTTTGAAGGTTTTAAGAAGTTTTAGTCGTTTCAAAGTTTTTCTTTCTTTAAAAAAAAAAGCCAATCTTTTTTATTTTTAGTAGTACTTTTTCCATTTTAGAGGTTTAGTTTGAAATAAAATATCAATAAACAGAGAAAATATAGAAATAAATTCTAACAGTGTGCAAAATATATGAAATAGTATATGGATAAATTTTATGATCTAAATTAGGAATAAAAATGAGGAACGGTGATTTTTTTCTCTTTTTAAGAAATTTTCATCATTTAAATTATATTTTTATTTCCTCTAAACAAGGTATGAATAAATTTATCAATAGAAAAATAATTTCTCATTAAGAATTATTTTCTTTTCAGCAAAATATAATGCATAAAATTATTCAGAATAAAATAAAATTGAAAATACGGAACAACAATAAAATGTAACTGTTTTTAATTACAATGATAATAATAATTACTTTTAATTTTCTTTTATATTAATTTTTTAATAGATTGAAATTTTACATTTTTATAGGTAATTTTTATTTCATATATTAAAACTTGTAAATATACAAAAGTACCCATCTTAATTAGTTAGTAAAAATTTTAATACATCTTTTCTTAATATAATGTATGTGTGTGTGCATATATATATACAAAAGAGAAAATAAGGCCCTAATTATCCTTTCGGCCTACCTCTGCCCCTATAAGTGTTAGAAATTGTTAATTGTATTGTAATTAAGTTTCAATTCCCAAGTGGCAGGTAGGCCAACATTTATTTTCATGCTAAAGGGAAGATGAGCAATTAGCATTTTTTGTCCTCATATTTTAGACAAAATATTACTTTCTTCCTCATTTTTTTTCCTTTTGATATATTTTTGTAGTCTCACGACAGTACAGTTTCCGTTTTCACCGTAATATTCTTAAGGATAAAATTGTTTTCATAATCAATTCCCTAATTTTTACTATCTTTGGCATTTTGGTTTCTAGACAGAATGATTATAATGATAATTTGATCCTTGGCAAATGGCCTTCAGGACCATTTGAAGACAACGAACAAAGTTCATGTATGAATGAAAATTGGTATTTTGCAAAAAGTTTGAGCCAAAAAAAAAAAATCTGAAGAAAAAAAAAAGTATTTTGCAAAAAGTTTGTGCTACTTACCCGAGGAATCCTATTCTCCATAGGAAGAATAAACGAAATATATTTGGTAAAATTGTTCACTAATGTATGTTCTGTCTCTTCCAAAGTTTAGGTCATATATACTTTCTAAAAAAAATTGTATACACTTAAGTTGGATCGAGTAATCAAAAGAAATTTTATATAATTTCTATCTTAAAAAACAATTGCAAATTCATGAACAATAAAATGCATGCATGAATGTAATTAATACTTATTTCTACACACGCAACAAAAAAATTTCAACGTACAAAATAAGTTAAATATCAATCACGTAATGAAATATTGGCGAAATCTTTAATCATAATTAGAATTTATTAATGGACTTCTATATAAACATGCCAGACGTACACCACACTAATATGTGCAAGCTTAAAGGCAAAAGCTAAAGATTACAAGAAAAAATGGTGTACAATTGGTTCTTCAACTTCTTGGTGACTCTCATGGGTGGCGCACTTTTCCTGAAGGTTTTCTGCAAGAACTTCTGCATCGGTGGCTGAAGATTGGAAGAATGGTTGCTCCTGATATATTGTCCAATAATGGGTGACTTCTCAAAATAACGTAAACTCCTACTCTCTCTCTCTCTCTCTCTCTCTCTCTCTCTCTGTAAGAAATGTTATATGTCAAACAACAATTCCAGTGATCCAACAAAGTTGTGGAGGTAATAATCCAATGGTCTAACAAGAAGTTTTTGACATATTATCCATGGATGGATCGGAGAAGACTTTTTTTTTTTTTTTAATTTCATTTTTCCCTGCTTGAGAGGAGTCCAGATTCTTCAGGTCAAAAGTTTAATGTATGCAAATATAATATATCAAAAGCCAGGAATCCATCTTTTAAGAATTTGAGGCGTTAAGATTAAGAGTAGGTGTGTGTTTGTGCGCGCGTGTTTTTTTTTTTTTTTAATCCCTTTCCGGAAAGATTTTTCTCCCCCAGGGGTGAGGGGAAACTGGGGAGCGATAAGCTTTGAGTTGTTTGCAAAGGTTTTTCAAGAGTTATTCATAAAGATTCTTACCATATATATATCTTTAACATAAAAAAAAAAAAAACACAGCAATTTCATTATCATAACTTTTAAAACATTGTATTAAGCTGAAAGAGAAGAACAGACCAGAACATGTCGATGCCTTCTGCATTACAGTGTCAATTGGCACTAGGGTCCTCCTAAGTGTCCTATGTTCCCCAAGAAATCTCAACAACTTGAGGTACAACCCTTGAGGAGCTTTATGTAATTTTCCCTAAGAAAAATGAGGTATAATTGCTGCTTCAGCTTCTTGATCACTCTCACGGGTTTTCTTGAAGATTTCTTGCAAGGTTTTCTGCATCACCTAGCTATTTATAATGGGCAACTCCATGAAATATGAAACATTTTAAACGTAAATTTTTCATGTTCCTCAGCCTCTTCAGATTTTGAAATTAGGGAAAGGAATATTATACAAGATTGTGTCTGAAACTTTTCTTAGGGTGTAATAAACTAAAATCATTCGTATCTATCAACATTTGCTATTTCATAAGATCATATATGAAAGGTCATAAATTAAAGAGCTATTCCAATGTTCGATCAAGATTATTGGACAAATGTAACTAGATGAGGTTTTGAGCCTGTATCTTCTTTTTTGTATCTTATTATTATTATTATTATTATTATTATTATTATTATTATTATTATTATTATTATTATTATTATTATTATAACTAATAAAAATTGGCTTCGGCCTTCGATTAAAAAAAAAATCAAGATTGTTGCTGTAATAACCAAACACTTGAACAAAAACCTTTTAGCACATAGTATTACTTATGGGCTGAACAGTTTCTGCTGCCATCGGCAGGAGACTGGATTATATATCCCAAAAATTTTTATGCTTTTGCGGAAGTCATAATATCAAAAGTTAATAACACCTATCTGGATGAAGATTTAATAATCCATGTCTTACATAATGTCCAAATATTGGCCGATTATAAACAAATTAATATGATTGCACTTAAAAATAAATAAATACAATTTCAATTTCTGAAACTTTAGAACATATGCAGAAGAATAAATACATAGGAGAAAAGAGAAAAACAAAGCTAAGACGGGTCAATATTTTCAGCACCAATGTCAATTATCACAATATTTCTAGAAAAGTTCCTATGTTTCCTAAGTTATATGTTAACAACATAGGTAGACAAAACTATAAAGATTTGTAAAATATTGTTTAGTTTATTATTATTTTAAAAAGTTTTATCAGACAATCCCTACCTTATAAGCTAAATCATGACTTTAGCACCTTGAAAAAAACATAATAGGAACATAAAAAAAAAAATGAACCCCCATCTCATAAGTTAGATAATTCTTTATAAAAGCTATGTGTGTTCACAGACTTTCAATGTGTAATTAGATTAATCTTCTACCTTGCTGCCATTTAGATCATCAGAAATACTACAATACAATTATGTTTGTGAGCCTAAAATGCTTTCGAGCATTATTATGTTAATTCTTTAGTCAACAAATTTTGAAATTATTTTCTGAGATTTTTTTTTTTTTGTGTTAGAAATATTTCTTACTTGTATTATAAGTGCCGACTCTTTTGTGGAAGTTAGACTAACGTCAACATAACATAATTAATGTCATAAGTTTAAAATAATAAAAAAAAAATTATCCACTCATTTTGGACCGGGGAAAGTGATTTTAGATCTATCAATTTACTGGGTGCAAGTTCTGTTTTGCATCCTATACTCCAATTTAGTAATATAATATATGGTTCAATTTTGGCATGTTGAATATCAAGGCTTTACCTCGTAAAAGACATTTTTTTTTAATTAATAATGCGCACATGACTCATATCTTAACAGGGGTTTGAACCAGAGATGTAAGTGTGAAAATCTCAAATTTTGAAATTGAGATATTAGTGTGAAAATCTCAATACCAACTATCTTCAACAAATTTAAAAATCTTATAAAGACGTTTGAAAAAAAAAAAATAGAAATCATTTCTTGAATGGGAGGCATGCTCGTTTCTTTTAAATTTTATTTGCAACTCCTGAGTCCATTTATTTTCGAGACGTAAAGATCACTAGAAATACTATATTATTATATCGTTATGATTGTGGTGGGCCTAAATGTTTTCTAGCAAGATATGTTCAATCTTCAGTGAATAAACCTGGAAATTGTCTTCTAAGTTTCAACTCCCAAGTGGCAGGTAGACCAACATCAATTTTCATGCCAAAGGGAAGGTGGGCAATTAGCATTTTTTTTTTCTCATATTTTTTACAAAATATTATTTTCTTCCTCAATTTTTTTCCCTTTTTGATATATTTTTATTACGACAGGTGAGTACTGGAGAAGCCTATGACAAGATGCATAGAGAAGTAGTTTGGTGGGTGTTGGACAAAAAAGGTGTATCGCTAAAATATGTTACTCTTATTAAAAATATGTATGAGGGAACATGTATAAGTGTAAAGAGTTGTGGCGAAGTGACTGTAGAGTTTCCTATACTATTGGGATGTATTAAGGATCAGCGCTTAACCCTTTCCTCTTTGCGGCCGTAATGGACGAGTTGACTTGCACTATACATGAGGTTGTGCCATGGTATATGTTGTTTGCTGATGGTATTGTTTTGATTGATGAGATTGGAGTCGGTGTAAATACTAAATTAGAGTTGTAACGACAGACATTAGAATCCAAGGGTTTCAAAATTAGTAGGAGTAAAAAGAGTATATGGAATGCAAGTTCAATAGTAGCAGAAATATAACTCAGAGTGTACCTTTGGATAATAGAGATATAACAGTACGTTATTACTTCCGATATCTAGGATCTATTATTCAAAAAGAAGGAGAACTCGATAGCAACGTTGCACATCAAGTTACGATAGGTTGGTTGAAATGGAGGAGTGCGACTGGTATTCTATATGATCTTAATATACCATTGAGCCTAAAGGGAAAGTCTTATAGAACAGCTGTAAGACCTGCTTTGCTATATGGCACGGAATGTTGGACAGTTAAAATGTATCATATTCACAAAATGAAAGTAGTTGAGATGCGTATGTTACGGTGGATGTATAGATATACTAGAAAGGATAAATTCAGAAATGAGACCCTTAGGGAAAAGGTGGGAGTGGCATCTATTGAAGAAAAGATGAGAGAAAGCAACCTGCATTGGTTTGGACATGTACAGAGAAGATCGCGGGATACTCCTGTTAGGAGGATAGAGGAAGGGAGACAAGATAGGTTAGACAGAGGTAGAGGCAGACCTAAAATAACATGGATAGAGGTGATTAGAAGAGATATATCTTTGTTAGTTTTGGATGAGAGTATGAAGGTCGATAGAAGGAAGTGGAGAGAGAGGATTCATGTGGATGATCACACATTGCTTGGTATTGGTTCATGTAACCAACTCCAAGTTTTTTGAGACTAAGATTTAGTTTATTGATGTTGTTGATCTATTTTTATAGCCTCAAGATAGCCCAGGAGACCATTTTCACTGTATTCTTAAGGGTAAATTGTCTTCATAACCAATTCTTTTTTTAAAAAATATATACTTCTTTACTATTTTGGCTTGTAGATAGAATGACTAAGACAATTTTATGGTTGGCAAATGATCCCCAGAACCATTTGAAGACTATGAATAGAGTTGGTGCATGAATGAAAATACATCCCAAAAAAATCTGAAGACAAAAGTGGAATTTTGTGGAAAGTTTGAGAAAAAAAAAAGTGCTAATTATAATTACCCAGGGAAGTAGAGATGCTAACCATGAATCCTATTTTCCATAGGAAGAATAAATGAAATATATTTGGTAGAATTGTTTCCACTGTTTCAAAATTAATCTCCTATATATAATTTCTAAAAGAGAATTGTATACTCTTGATTTAGACTGGACTAGAGAAAGTAATTTTAAATGAATTAATTTATTTCCTATAAATTCTACAGTGATAATAGAAAGAAGTTCATGAATAATGTCATATGTGCATGAATATAATTGTTCTTATTTTCATGAAAACAATATATATATATATATATATATATATATATAACAAGTTACATATCGATCAAGTAATATAGTATAAAAAAAAATCTTCGATCATAATTAGCATTTATTAATCAGACTTATTCTATGTAATCTTATTCTTTCCCTTCCCCCTGATAGTACTGTGAACATCTTGTGACATCTTAATTATAACATGGTTTAATTATTTGTTAATCATTATTATTGTCCATTTCACATGCAACCAACAACTGCTATCGTCGCTAAAATTGTGTAAAAAACATTACATGTCAAATTGCAATTCCAGTGTTCCAACATTTAACACATTATCCATGGATGGAACGGAGATGAACTTTATTTATTTATTTATTTGTATTTTTCCCTGCTTGAGAAAGGCCAGATTCTTCAGGCCAAAAGTTTAACGTATGCAAAGATAATACACCAAAAGCCAGTAATTCATTTTTAAAAAAAAAAAAATTGAAGCGTTAATATTTAAGACTAGTGTTTTTATATCACTTTCCAGAAGTGTTATTCCCCTTCAATATCCCCAAGAGGTGAGGGGAAACTGGGGAGCGAAATGGTCACTTCGAAGCAAAGGTGTACCAATTGTCAAGAGGCCGTCAACCGCAGATTTCTCTCTCTCTCTATATATACAGACCTATCTAATTATCTTCCTCTTACATAATATCCAGTATTGGCAAATTTAAACAAATTAACACGCTTTAATGGCAAAATGAAAGACGGTAGTTTTTGACACTCAATTTGGATCACTTTTAATTTATCTGGTTCAAACTATATATGCCTTAAAAACAATTCAAGAAATGCTTGAAGCTTATTAAAGCTTCTTTCCAAAAAAGCAAAAAAATATTTCTTGATATGAAACGAGTTACATGGTGATCAAATTTAAATGCTGAAAATTTTGGTTACGATTGGCATTTATTAATGGATTTTCTTTTTGAAATACATATAACCACAGTTCCGACATCCTAATAATTTGTGCAAAGGTTCAAATCTAAAGACTAGGAAAAAACGAGAAGTCCTAAATTATCTGACTAAAATTTGTTAAGCATGGTCATTATGCTTGTATTTACGCAAGCACTTTATCAAATTTTCATCCAAAACATATGAGCCAAATCCCTCATCCAAAAGCACATGAAGTAAGTATTTTCAGAAAGATATCTCAGAAAAAGATAAACCGAACTTTATAAGTTGAATTGAGAAGAAACAGAAAAGCAATCCCAAGAGATGATAACTCAATCCTTTTATATATTAATTTAAAATTTTAGTAGGACGCATACTCTTCATATTTAAAATTTTATAGAAATATATTTCTCCAGTTGTTCTCATGACGTATAGATCACTTTTAAAAAATGCTGATATGTTTATGGGGCAATTAACTTGATTAAATTATCTTAGAACCTTTTTCTAAATACCAATTAGTCCTAAGCCCCGTTTTAGGCAATCTAGTTTTTTGGACATTGCATGTGACCTGTTTTTTTGATGGTAGAATGGTCCTTAACGATCATTCCTTCAAAATATCAATCCTAACATACAATTCCTTAAAATGTTCCTCACAGAAAGTGGGTGACGTAGGAAGAAATGCTACAAATAGTGGTAGGCCAAAGAGGTCACACGCAATTGTAATTTTTTTTTTAAAAAAAAAAGAAAAGCTCTACGATTATAATTATCCTTTAAAAAAACCAGTCACTTGCAATAGTTACTATTAATTTTACCTCAAAAATGACTTTCAGGATTATTTTGATACTTGAAACAAAGTTCAAAGATAAGAATATAGGGCAAGAAAATTTTTAAAAAAAAATGATACTATGAAAAGAGTTGGAAGAACATTTGAGGTAATTATACTGCGAATATGCTTAAGTTCTTTAGCCTAAAGCTTTTTTTTTTAAACTATGTTCAATCTTCTAAGGTACTCTTGTGCATAGAAAATCTTCATCGTATTATTGGTGCAACTCCCTAATGGTAGGCAGACTAACATCAGTTTTCATGCTAAAGGAAATATGGTTGCTAAAGATGAATCATATTCACATAATAAAAACAACTGGAATATATTCGGTAAATTTAATTCCCTAACAAATATTCTTTAATGTTAAAAAATTAGCAGTTTATAGTTTCTTATTTTTTAAAAAAAAAAAACATTGTAGACTCTCAATTTGAACTAGATCAGAGAAAGTAATTTTAGTTGAATTCGTTTACTTGGTTCAGATTCTTTCTTAAAAACAGTAAAAAGTTCATGAACAATGCCATGCATGCATGAACACAATCAACCCTTATTTGCACAAAAAGCAAGAAAATATTTTAAACTATGAATCAAGTAACATATCCATCAAGTAATACAATAACAAAGAAATCTTTGGTCAACATTAGCATTTATTATTCGATTTCTCCTGAGGTGTATGTAAACTTTGTAGGAATAAATTTAGGAAAATAGAAGAATAATAGAAATGAATAAAGGCTTAAGTTGTTATAAAACTATCCTAAAGGACAAGTTTGACAGTCCCACTAGGATTAAATAAGTACAAGAACAACAAAACTTCAAAATGAAATAACCCAACTATTGAGAAGAGTGAGAAAAGATGAGAGAGATTGACTTGTTCAATTTTGTCAAAACTTAAAATATACGCGGGACCTATAGTAAGAAATAGATAATAATGATGAGATTTGGTAAGATTGAGCAAAGGGCTACTATAATCATTTGGTCGTCAGGCTGATAGTTTGGCTGTAAAGATTATTATAAGGAATTTTCAAAGATTAATTTTCTTGAATTATTAAAATATGACAAATACAATTCATTTACCTACTTTAAATTTGATATATTGTTTCACAATTATGTAGGACCAATTAGAGGAAGAATGACAGACACTGCCTGAGTCTGAGCACACTGAGGAAGCGAAGGATCAAATTTGATGTAGGTGCATTTGCTACAATAGCTATACCACCATCCAGTGCATCTACGGCATCTCTGGCATCTCCAGGTGTTGGTTCCATTTCTCGACCCTTTGTCTTGTGTGATGCTGACAAGACTGCTCGTGATGACTGGCGTATTCTTATTTTCTTCTTGTTTTACATGTACTACTATTTCTAATATATTCCTTGGCATTTTATACTTGTTATATATGTAGTATTATTTCTCTTGTGGAGTTTATGAATTATTTATGATTTCAATGTTCAAGAGATTGATTTTGATTTGTTTGGCATTAAGTAAATTGTGTTTTATTGTGATTGGTGTTGAATGAGTTGAACGGATTGTATTTGGTTTGAAATTGCAAGTGGATAGGCCTAAATATCAAGCAACTATTTTTTTTTAAAAGTACTCAAATATGACAGTTAGAACCATCGCATTTGTGAAAAACAAATAATGTATACGATGGTCACAAAACCGTCGCATTTGACAAGCAAATATGACAGTTTTGGACCGTCGTGTTTGCTTATCAAATGCGATGGTCCCAAACCGTCGTATTTGCTTACCAAATGCAACAGTTACAAAATCGCCATATTTTCTTATCAAAACCAACGGTCACAAACCGTCGTATTTACTTATCACATACGACAGTTTTGTTAGGTAATACAACGATTTACATAACCGTGTCTTTAAGCCTTCTACAGTGATTAAATATGATACTTTTGTAGAGCCGTCGTATTAGGCAAATATGACGATTTGGTTGCCGTTGTTGAACAAAAACAACCAAACTTTATACGACGGTCATAGAACCGTTGTTTAGCGATCGTATTTGGCAAATATGACAGCTTAGTTATCTTGGCCGTTGTATTTGAGCAATTTTTTAGTAGGTAACAGAAGAAGAATAAGAGTACTTGTGTTTAAATGTTGCGATGTTGATTGCATGAAGCAACAATCTATTTACAGATAAGCTGCAGTAACGTGTTGAGAAAACTCAAGAATCATGAAGGGATAAAAAATGTTGTGGCAAGAAACTCGATCAAACACTTGGTCTTATCAAAAGACTATTATTGGCAGATAATGCAAAGAAATATATGATCAAAACCATATTGCAGATAAAGTGGAGAGCCAAAGAATCTGCCTAACTTGCTCCTATCCATTATCTCACCTTTTTGAAATATTCCAACAATTCCCCCACATATTTCAAAATGATTCGGAAAAAAAAAAAGAGAATAAGAAAATACTGGGTTATATTCATGGAAAAAAGTTTTTAAGTTTGGTATCTTTTAGATTATGAACCAAACATAGAATAATAAAATATAACCTACAAAGTTATCAGTGAAGCTTATAACTTCTATAGGTATTAGATACCAGATGTGGATCTCATTTGTACAATAATTTGCAGGGACTAAAGGATGGTAGAATACTTGAAAAAGGCGATATGGACCTACATGCTACAAATGGAGCAAATGTTGTTGCACTTATTATGGGGACTTATCATACACACTTACCTTCTGGATTAATTTTAGAACTTAAAAACTATTATGATGTACTTGTTTTACTTAAAAACATTATCTCAGTTGCTTGTTTGGACATGAATGATTTTCATTTTATTTTCAAAAATAAAGGTTGTTCCTTTTGATTTAATAATGTCCAATATGGTATTGCAACTTTGATAAATAGTTTGTATGTTCTAGACATGAATGATCATATTCTCAATATAAAAAATAAGAAACAAAGAAAAGATAATTCAATCTCATCTTACTTATGACATTGTCGTTTATGCTATATAAATGACAATCGCGTTTCTAATTTATACAAGTTTGGTTATTTGGGGTCATTTGATTACAAATCATAGGGCACATGCGAGTCTTGCTTACTTGGAAAAATAGCTAAAACACCCTTTTCTAGAAAAGAAGAAATGGCTAAAGAGTTATTAGAATCATACATATTGATGTATGTGGCCAATGTCATTACAAGCAAGATGACGTTATCAATATTTCATTACTTTAATTGATGATTATTCATTATATGGGTATTTGTATTTAATGAAATACAAATCAAAAGTCTTTAACAATTCCAAGACTTCAGAAATGAAGTAGAAAAATAACTTGGCAAAAGTATTAAAAAAGATTTGATCGAGGAGGTGAATACTTAAGCTAAGAGTTTCAAAGTTATCTAAGATATAATGGGATATTATTTCATTGGACTCCACCATACAAACCTCAATGTAATAGAGTATCTGAGAGAATGAATCGAACCCTTCAAGATATGGTACAGACTATGATAGCTCTTACAGATTTACCAAAATAATTTTAGAGATATTCATTAGAGACTGTTGTTTGCATACTAAATAGTGTTCCATAAAAAACGATTGATACTACCCTATTTAAGCTATTATTTAGTAAGAAA
Source organism: Voacanga thouarsii (assembly GCA_026120185.1). Taxonomy (NCBI): domain Eukaryota; kingdom Viridiplantae; phylum Streptophyta; class Magnoliopsida; order Gentianales; family Apocynaceae; genus Voacanga; species Voacanga thouarsii. Next base: position 66,128 of record JANUWF010002512.1, read on the forward strand.
CCAAAGTTATCTCACATGAAGATATGGGGTTGCCCTGCCTTTGTTAAAAGGCTATATTAGACAAACTTGAAACTAAGTCTGATAAATGTTTGTTTGTTGGATATCTGAAAGAATCATTTGAATATTACTTCTATCTCCCTTCTGAAAATAAAGTGTTTGTTTCGAAGCATGCCGTCTTCTTAGAAAAGGATCACATGCTTAAAGGAGACAGTGGGAGTAAAATTGAACATAGTGAAATTGAAGAAGAACAAACAAATATGGATCAACTATTTGATCTCACATCTATTAAAAGAATAGATGAAACTTCATCTAAATAAGAACCTCATAAATCGAGTAGGATATGCGTGACACCTGAGATATATGAATTTTTCATAAGTGACCATAATAACATATTGTTCATAGATGAAGATGAGCTTACTACTTACAAGGATGCTCTGAATAGTTTAGAATCTAACAAATAGCTTGAGGGCATGAAGGTAGAAATGAATTCTACGTATGACAACCAAGTATGGATATTGGTTGATCCACTCAAAAGAAGTAAACCTATTGGGTGCAAATGAGTTTTGAAAAAGAAAATCGACATGGATGGTAACATTGTTACCTATAAAGGACGACTGGTTGTTAAAGGTTATCATCAACAATATGATATTAACCATGATGAAACCTTCTCACCGATTGCCATGCTGAAATCTATAAGGATGAAAAACCTTAGAGGGGGGTGAATAAGGTTTTTGGCAAACTAAAAATTCTCAAATCGTCTGATATGCAGAATAACAATGATCATCAAGATTCTTAGACCAATTTTATGGTAACAAAGAAAGCTATCCAAGAACACTTTGATATATATTCATATTCAGACTAAAGATAGAAATGTAATGCAGTTAATGATGTAAAAAAAAAAAAAACAATTGAGACACAGTATGTATAGTGGTTCGATCTACCAAGATCTACGTCCACTACCTCAAGCTCACACTTAAGGATTTTCAACCAGATTTCATTTACACCACTTAATGAAATCAAACAGAACCACATACAAGAGAGGATCACCACACAAGGTTTTCCAAAACCTCTCAAACAAATAATCACAACAAGGTTCACCGCAAATGGGCTTTACACCACAACCTTGTACTACAAAAGAAATTGAATATCAATAGAACAGTAAAAGCTCACTTATTTGAGTAGATGTTCACTAAGGTACAAAGCATAAACACTTTTACCTTTGACACAATATGAATTCACTTTGAAACACTTTGATAAAAGGAGATTTTTGAAAACATTAAGCAATAGTGTTTCTTAGAAGAATGTTTCAAAAATCTTATGTCTAATCTTGCTTAGAGGCTATTTATAGAGCCAAAAGGTGAAGTACCTGAAGGAATTGACAATTTATAGAGCATGCTCACAGTGAATGAAAATGGAGAACATGAACATTAAATAGAGTATTAGCACAGCATGGTGGCTTGAAAACATACCTCTTGGAGCCTTAAAACTTGAAGAACGGATTGAACCTGAAGAACAGCTTTCTTCTTCATCCGTCCATGATCACCAGTGCACTGCATCCTTTCTTCCTTCTCCTTCGGTGAGAATGAACACTCCGGTGAATGCTTGCTTTCCAGTTCACGGAATATTCCACAGCCTAATTTTCCATTGGTGAGCACATAATGGGATGGAGAAGATGAAGATCAGATCATCTCTTTTCCTCACAGCTTTCGGTCCTTTTGTTTTCACTGTCTGGCTTCTTCAGTTCACAGAAAGCCAGCGAAGAAAACCAAAAGCCGGAAAGAAAAGGCCACGAGAGAGAAGAGAACCAAGAGTCATCGAAAAATATTTTTATTTTTTTCCTTTTCTTTTATTTTATTTTTCCACACAGAAAGCCAAGAGTCATGAAACCAAAAATAATTATTTTGATAAAAATAATATTCCCGGGATTTACTACCCGAATATGATTTACAAAATAAATTTTGGCTTCACCCTAAACTCTTCTAAACTGTGGTCGGAAAAATCCTATGGTCTAAGCTATTGGGCCAAAATAATATTTATTATTTTTCTTGGACCCGAAAAGCCCAAAATAATAAACATTAATTAATTTTCTTGGGATTAAATAAATAAACTAATAAATAATTAATGAACCCAAATGAACCAAAAAATAATTAAACTTTAATTATTTATTTATTAGGATTTAATTAAATAAATAACCCAATAAATAATTAAGTAATAATTATTTTCCTCTAGTTTAAGTCCCGGTTAATTTTCTAATTATTCAAACTAGACCCGGGCCCTGAATAATTAATTAACCCATTAAACCAGATAAAAAATTTCTCTCCATTTATTTTATTCTAGTCTAATAATAAATTAGACTTCCTGAATAAAATAAAACTCTCAATTGAGATCATTTTCTCAACCCAAAAATTAATTATGACTTACGGGCTATTCCGAGGACCAAAAAGACACATCGCCTTGGCAACTAAAATGACCAAAATACCCCCCACTATATAAATAGATGTATTTTGCATTTTAAATATTTCCTAATATCACCATAAGGAAATATTGACCCCAAGGACAATGCTGCATTAGCAAAGTCTTCGACCTACAAGTGAAATGACTAAAATACCCCTCTACACATCACCGTACATTTAGAGAGGAAGAAGTGTACTAACACCTCTCTAAATGACATCTACCATCCTTAGGCTTCTAGTCCAATAATCCACGACTTCCTGGAGTGTTTTCGCTTTCCAATGGAGCTACCCTAAAGCAAACATCCAAGTCACGTTTCTCAGGGCCCTGGATATTTAGATCATTTGGATAACCACAAAGGGCGATTTAGTGTAGAAACTATCTTGTACAAGTCTGTCTTAACTAACTAGTTACACATACCCAACATGCAAGTATATTGGCCCTACGATAGAACCTTAACTATAGCAAATCAAAGTATATGCTTCCAGTTTCGCCAGACCACCAACTCATACTCAAGTCATAGAGTACTAGTCCACACTGTAGTGGTAGTAATCTAGGCTTCTACCATAGAGTACTTTTTAGAAACCACTACTAAAAGTCATATTCTACGTATTCGAAATACACTTATGTCATGAAGTGAGTGGACCACTCACTAGCTAAAGGTAAGTCCTCCCCCATTTGGAATTCATAACATAATAACCTAAACATGATGAGATTCTCATTCTTATCAATCGGTTAAGAACAACTGTTTATGTGTTTAAATAACCCATGATCCATACCTTAGTGTGAAAGACCTCCATTCACATGGATCACTTATTTAAATACAATGGGTCTGTTCCAAATGAAAATGTACACAAATAAAGAAAATAATTTTGCAAACGATTTCCGCAAATAAATTCTTTTATTAACATATTCAATATTTTTATCAGAAAACTAGTCTAAGAGGGCATATTCCCAACAGTGCCAACAGCTATAATTTTCTGTTAATTTAATCCGTGTTTTGGACTCAGGGTTCGAATGACGATGCATCCAAAAGGTAAGGCCAAAATGGCACTTTTTTAAGCAGAAACATTTCAAGGCAGTTTATAGGATTTTGGACGAATCTTTTGGATGCGAAAACATCCAAGCTACTCAATCCAAAACTCTAAGATTTTCAAAACTTTGAAATCTTCTTCTTTGTGTGCTTCAAGGTAAAAATAGAAATACCTTAATAACACTTCCTAGTCCAAAGTTCTTCTTATAAGGACTTCTTGGTATGCAACTCCATATACTTTGATCTTCTTTTTGATCTTCCATACTTGAATTTAATTACTGAAGAGTTGCCTAACAATCATATCTAAATGCCTTAGAAGAACAGAGGTCAAACATGTCCTATCACATAGATTACACAAGTTAGTTCATATCAACGTTTGTCATAAGTCAAAATATAGGAGAAAGTCCTTTGGGCTAACAAAGGATACTCCTAGCACTTGACATCCATTATGATTATGAGGTATGGAAAATGGTTGTAAAAACAACTTTCCTAAATAGAAACCTAACTAAGTGTACATGATACAACTTGAGGGTTTCACATTCAAAGATACCACAAAAGTGTGCAAGTTGAAAATGCCTATTTATAAACTTAAGCAAATTTTTAGGAGTTGGAACATCCGTTTTGATAAAACAATTAAAGAATTTAGTTTTGTTCAAAATATGGATAAACCTTGTGTATACAAGAAGGTTAGTGGGAGTGCAATCATTTTCCTATTACTTTATATACATGACATATTGCTAATATGAAATAATGTCTTAGTTCTTCAGTCTGTGAAGGATTATCCAATAAGTTCTCCATGAAAGACCTTGGAGAAGCAATTTATATTTTGGAAATAAGGATCTATAAAGCTCAGTCTTTCACAATTAACATACATAGACAAAGTGCTGAAGAGGTTCAGCATGGATCAATTGAACAAGGGATTCTTACCCCTATTTTGTAGGATAAGGTTTTCAAAGTTGATGTCTCCCAAGACACAGGTTGAAAGGGATCACATGAGTATAATTCCATATGCTTCGGCAATTGAATCTATCGTGTATGCTATGATATGTACTAGGTCTGATATATCTCGTGCTCTTAAGTTTACAAGCAGATACCAATCTGACCCTAGAAAGGGTTATTGGGTGGCTATAAAGAATATCCTTAAGCACTTGTGAAGGACTAAGAACTTATTCTTGGTATATAAAAAGGTTATTTGAAAATAAAGGGGTATATTGATGCTAGTTTTTAGTCCTATAAGAATGACTTCAAATCACAACCAGGTTACATATTCACCTTAGGTAGATGGGTAGTAAGTTAGAAAAATTCCAAACGGGATACTATTACTGACTAGACGACTGAAGTTGAATATATAGCCTCTTCTAAAGCAGCTAAGGAAGCAATTTGGATTAAGAAATTCGTGATTGAACTAGGAATGATCCCTAGCATTGTTGATCCAGCACTTTTGTATTTTGACAACAATTGAGCCATTGTACACGCAAAGAAACCACGGTCTTACCAGTGATCCAAACACGTACTAAGACACTATCACGTAATCCGAGAGACCATAGATAGAAAGGATGTAAAGATAGAAAGAGTTTTCACAGATGAAAACATAGTGGACCCACTCACTAAGGCACTGCCTAGAAGAAACATGATAGACATGTTGATTCATTCGGTATTCGATGTATGAATGATTGGATCTAGTGCAAGTGGAAGTTTGTTAATGTTATGCCCTAAAAATAATTATTTGTATATTGTATATGACACATTTATTAATAAAAGATATTCTTTCAATTTAATTAATCATTTCGCGTATATGTATATAAAACTATTAGATAAAGTCCCACAACATAAAATAGTATTAAGGAAATTATGATAAAGATTAAAATGTAAAATTCCTACTACACTATATAGTACTTGTACTTAAATTATCCCTAGTCATAGTATTAGTGAGATATAACATCATTAATGCGTAAAAACTAGCACGTGTTATACTTCTTGATATGATCAAGCAGTAGTTCTCACATCCGTGAGTATTATGATACTCAAAGTTAACACGTGGATACTTGTTACTTGAACAAGTTCATTGAATGACCTAACTATAAGATAATTACGTGGATAACTATTTAGTACCAGTGATAGTATCTTATTATAGCAAATGTGCAAGTATTCTTAGACTAGAAATCTCTAGAATACTTTGTTTACTAAGTATTGTACTTTGATTCCAATCTCTAAAGTCCCTACAAGATTGCCTATGGGAAAATATTAGATACAACATAAAGTATACGAAAGTAGTTGAGAAGATCAATAAAGTATTCATCACTCTTAATACTATGGGCCTATATCTCATGATCACTTGTATTGAATCATTACTCGTGAAATCCTTGGCCAATGTGAGATTTTTAATTCTAACTATTAAAAATATTATTAATTTTATTGTGATAGAATTAATTCATATTAGTCACCAATAAACTAGAAAACCTAATATGTCACATAAAATGGAGAAATTGGTACTCAAGATATTATTTGATAATATTATATGGTTAATTTGTAAGAAAAAATAATAATTATGATTTAATTATAAATTGGTATAATTAGTTGGGTAAAATTATAATTATTTAAAAGGCTTGTGATTGAATTATAAACTTGTTATAATTCAAAGGGCTTAATTGCAATTAAATAACCTTGAACCCAGAATTTGCAGAAAGCTCTATTTTGTTTCCAAAAAGGTTCCAGAAAAGGACAAAGGTTTGTGCGTTGTTTCCTAATATGATTGGGAACATAAAAGGTTTCTATGTACGTGAAGAAATTGCATGTAAGTTGGTTTCCAAAAAGTTTTCAGGAAACAAAGGGAAAAAATGAAAACCTGTGTTTTTCCGATTGACCTACAGAGGCGGAGGTTTTAATCGAATAGAATTGAGAAATTGTTCTTGGTTGATTGATTCAAAATTGAAGTGCCGTGTTTTCTAAGTGGAAAAAAAAAGGACTACTTTGAGAAACCGAGAGATCCTTTCCATATTATTTCTTTGGAACAATTAAAACCTTAGCCGTCATATTATTTTTTTAGTAGAAAATTTTGGTAATTCTTGAATACATTCTCGTATAAATTAATATTAGAGAAATTCCTATCTTTGGAGCTTAAAGTTTAGTAGTTCGTGCTTAGACAATACTTCGGAAGGATTCTACACGCGCAAGAAAAAATTAAAATCTACATTATCGAGATAACTAATTTTTCATTCTTTCTCCTAATCCGTTTAATTACATACAAGTGATCATTTGAGTGGATTTCATTTTTATCTTTCTGATACGTGTAAATTAGTTTGCATGATCAAAATCTAACACCTTCATTATAATTAGAAATCAAAGTTAGCATAATATTGCAAAGTAATATTTACAAAGAGAATGACAAAAAGCACTCAGAGATAAGCCATTCTCTTCCTTTTCTTTGAAACCTTCTTACAATTCTCTCTTCTTCTTCCATGAATCTCAAGATCTTTCTTTTCTTCTTGTGTGCAAACTTTGTATCCTAAGGTTTTTGGAGAACACCCAAGCTCCAAGACTTGTATTTTGAGGCTATAATGGAGTATTTATAACCAAACCCTCGTGCATATTCAAAAAGGTCGAAATAGGAGCTTTTCTGCAAACATAGGCAGCCCAGGGAGGCATAGGCAGCCCAGGGAGTTTGAAGCACCTTGGGCTGCCTAACCTTCTAGAGAGCGAGTGGCCTCGAGAGGTTGAACTTCCGTAGCCCACCTAGTCTCTATCCAGGTGGCTTAAAATTCAGATTCCAGGAGGTCTAGGGAGGTGGCACTATCTTAGGCTGCCCTATTTCTAGAAAAATCTTTATTTTTGCTCGTTTGCCTCCTTTTCATCCTCGTTCATCTCTAATTGATCTTTTTCATTTTCTAAATAAAAATAAGGTAAAAAAGGTGTGGTGAGTAATGATTTGGACATAATTTATTACAAATAAAGCACAAATATTATAGAAAATATATGTATAATGAACACTCACCAGTCTTCATATTTGATTTTTATTTTGCAAATCTTCTCTAATCTTGAATGAATGAAATTAAATTTGAAGATTTAGTTTTTCGACATTGAATTTTATTTTCACAAATTATTATATTTTATTACAACTGATATTATACTTTAATATATTTTATTTATTCTTTGGACTAATATTTCATGACTTTATTTTTATTGTGATTTTTTTTATTCTCACATTGACAATTTTCTGAATGTTTCTAGTGCAGTTTTCCTTTTTTTTTTTTTTAACTTATTTAAATTTTTTTGTTCCATTTGGTAATTTTTTCCTTTCTTTACCACTTGGCTCCTATTACAGCCAACCTGTGATGGTGCACATGCATGGGAGTGATGGTGCCCACTCCTGAAGGCAAACGAAACGAAACCAATGGAAAGCTCGTGTATCTGCAGACTTGCCAAAGAAATCGGAATAACTAAACATTTCTAACCGTGTATGGCGACCTTGATTGGTCTGACCGAGTATACCTAGGACCGCTTTTGTAATAAGGCTTGCTTGATCCCTGATCAAGCTAAGGACAGTACCCTAACATCCTTGACCAAAGGCCAAGACGGATAGTGAGACATCAAGCTAGCACACCCGAGATCAGCCCAGGATATCCGTGCCTATGCCTAGCACCTAACACCCAAGATTAGGGCTACCCACGGAAATGAAGAATAATTGAAATGATGCGAAAAATTATATCAAAAAGAATCATAATCGAAAAAATTGTTGATTTTTAATTTTTCCTGAATCGAACTATTTCAAAAATTTTTATGTAATATTCGTTTCGAGAACCATTTCGAACCGTATAAAAACCATCTCGAACCGTTCCGAATTATACCGAACCAAAAAATTAAAATTAGAACCGAATATATAGTCATGTAGACATATATATACATATATATATATAATAAAGAATGATAAATGTAATTCTAATTATATACATACTAAATACAATAGATTATATGCATATTATACTATATATATAGTATGTATATATAGATTATATATATAAAGAATGATAAATGTGATTCTAATTATATACATACTATATATAATAGATTATATGTATATTATACTATATATATAGTATGTATATATAGATTATATAGTATAGTATTATATGATATATATATATATATATATATATATATATATATCATATAATACTATACTATATAATCGATATATACATACTATATATACATAGTTAATATATTATACAATCTATTATATATTAATTTATATAATCGACTTATAATCTATATATATATATATATATATATATATATAGATTATATAGGTAGATTATATAGATTATTATATAAAGTGTCATATAAGTTGTTTCAATTTTATTTTAGAATTTTGTTTTAGATTAAAATTTAAAAATTGTTAACATTTATTTTTTAAATTTATAGATAACAGCATTTGTTGTGAAAAATGTTTAAAAATATTCGAAAGTCGAATTAGAACCGTCTTTATTCCATTAGAATCGAGGATTTGAATATCCGTCTCGTCCTATTCCAAAATTACGATTCAAAATTGGTACTAAAAATATAAAAGAATCAAAATTTTAAAACGATTCTAATGATTTCTAAATCTCCAAACCATCTCAAGCTGTGAGCATCCCTACCCAAGATGTCCGTGCCAGACGACTCGCCAGGCACCCGCTGCGTAGCACCCAGGATGCCCGTGCTAGATTGCGGGACTAGTGCCTATCAAACTGGCAAACAACCAGTCAGTGGCCCATGTCGGCTCTCTTCATTTTCTTGTGTACATTTGTACATATGGGTTTTTGTTATATATTTATGCATTTCTTAGGGACTCTAGGCCATGAATGTCAAATTTCATAGGCTAGTTTTTTACAGATAATTGCTTAGACAATGGACAAAATGTCTCACCTACTCGAAAGAACGTTTACTCCCGTAATTTGAGAAAAATTTACCCAAACTATTATAATAGGTGGACAAATTTAAAATTCGGTAGAAGCAAACATTATTGTTTGTCATCTATAATATTTCTGCTTACTTGACTTTTTATAAATATCTCTTGTAAGCTTTCTATTGAATAAAACGTGGTTTTTATCAAACAATTGTGCCATTTACGTTCCATTTATTAGCACTTTTTTATTGTTTATTACCGTTTTCAATTATTACCACTGCAAACTAACTTCAAATAAACAAACAGATATTGGATGAGGCCGTTGTGATCTTGGCTTAGTCTTAGCCAAGCCACAGACATCATATGGTTAGTCTTAAGAACACAAAGACGCAAACACGACCTATGACAATCTCATTTCCACACTTAGGAATAAGCCAAGAGCAGGAGTGATTTTGTCCATGGTGGGTTGGGTCCAGGGATTCCTGTCTTTCCTTGTTACGGGGCGGGACAAGCCAATAGATGAGAAGGCGGAGGAGGGAGTTGGGATTTTTAGTCTTTAAACTGTTCTGACCTAGATGCCATCCCAAAATGTAACCTCAAAATACTATTTCTTTTTTATAATTGTCTTTTGAAGATCTTAAGAAGAAATTTTAGTCATTTAAAAGTTTTTTTCCCTAAAAAAAAGTCAATCTTTTTTATTTTTAGTTGTACTTTGTCCATTTTAGAGGTTTTGTTTGAAATAAAATATCTATAAATAGAGAAAATATAGAAATAAATTCTAGCAGTAAGCAAAATATATGAAATAGTACATTGATAAATTTTACGATTTTAACTAGAAATAAAAATGAGGAACACTACTTTTTTTTTCTCTTTGAAAGAAATTTTCATCATTTAAATTGTATTTTTATTTCTTTTGAACAAGGTATCAATAAATTTCTCAAAAGAAAAAATAACTTCTCATTAACAACTATTTTTTTAATCAATGCATAAAATTATTCAAAATAAAATAAAATTAAAATCACGAAACAATTATAAAATGTAACTGTTTTCAATTACAATGATAATTTTTTTAAATTTTCTTATATATATATATATATATATATATATATTAATAGATTGAAATTCTACATTTTTATAGTTAATTTTTATTTTATATACTAAAAATTGTAAATATACAAAAGTACTCATCTTAGTTAGTAAAAATTTTAACACATCTTTTCTTGATATATATGCATACAAACATATATTTATGTATATATATAGTATATATGTATATACACATAAATAAAAACATATTTATATGTATATACATACATACTATATATAAAAAATATACTATATATATATATATATAAACATATTGTTCATGTCAGCTTTGCCAAGCCGACGCAATGGTTACTTTGGGCCGTTACTTATTTGATGGGTTTCTCAAGCCGATAAAGTCAGCGTTTTGAGTAGCCGTTAGTCATAGTCAACATCGGTACCACGAAGCCGATAGGAAGTAAAACGAATTCCTAATCTTTCAGAGCGAGAATTCTGCGAGCATTTCCACGACCGTTGGGAGCATTCTTTAACCAGAAGAAACTCCACGATCTATTAATGGCTCGATTGCAGTAAGTATAAAAGGAGAACGCTGAACCAGAGCCCAGACACGATCATCATCAACCAACAACATTAAATTTCTATTTTTTCTACTTTGTCGTCATATACAGCTTTTTAGTCTAGAATTTCAATTTCTTATAGCTTTCTTACCGCTTTGTTACGGCTTTCTTTTACAGCTTTGTTTCCAGCTTTCTTTACAGTTTCCCATTCTTCTGTCAAGGCTTAAATCTATTCTGTACTTTCCTTGAATCAAGTCAATACACATATCTGCTTGTTGTTCTGAAAAGTTCTTCCGTTGTGCATTTTCAGCTGACTTTCTTGAACCCTTTCTATAGTAAGTTCAAGGAACCTTGTCCCTGATTCAAAAAAGATCTGATACCATTTTCTGTTTTCACCATATTGGATCGTTTGTGTTTCTCGAAAGTGTAGCCGATACCTGGTTATATCAGCTCACCATTTTGACAACAACACAGATTGGCATGCCCAATGGGACCCGAGGTCAGTTTTTCGCATGCTATTGCCGTTAGGACGTTTGATAGCGAACAATTCACAATAGCCACCTGCGCCGGAGTGATCTGAACGACTCCCAGTCCGTGCTCTCCGGGGAGTTTTTGATCCTTCTATTACTACTTCCAGTTATACTCAAGTTACTCCTCCGGAGCAAGGGTGTCAGTCCTCACCCCCACCACAAGTGTCTCAGTCGACATCTACCTCTCTGACTGCCATCCAACATACTATGGACTAATGTACTGGTGAAATCTTGTAGGGTCTTATCCTACAATTTGCTACTATTTTTCGACCTCTACTTCAGAATGAGCTCCAACAATTTGCACAGAGGCAAAATATGCAGAGTTTCACTCAGCCACCGGGTTACCTTGCACAAGGGACAACCATAGCACCTGCGTACCCCATGCCATCGGCTAATGGCGCACCATCTTACGGATCAGTTCACCTTCTGCATAGAGAAATGTCTTTCCCTGCTACTGGGGGACACCAAGTTATTCCAGGAGTAGTAGCTCAGAACACTGTGCTAGCAGAAGTGTTTCCAGGAAGGAGTCCTTTTCCAACAACAAGATTATCAACAACTTATGAAGCAGCTCCAACCTTCGTTAGGGGAAACATGCCACCCTTCGAGGGGCAGTCGAATTACTCTTCTTCTTGTCCTCATGGGTATCCGGCAACGACAACAACTTATCCAATGCAGGGGATCGAAAGTACTGAGTCTTTCATGGGGCAAGGTTCTCGACCTGTCATACAGGGTCCTTCACCCCATATTCAACAGCCATACCAGCCGGCCGATATAATGATGGAAGTATCTCGTCGACAGTCACGAGATCAACTCGTGTACCAAAAACCTTATCCTGATTGGGTGGATTTCATGGCAGTACTCCCTCGAGGTTTTAAGCTACCAGAGTTTACTACGTTCTCTGGTGAAGATAATAAGTCCACTATGGAACACATCGGGAGGTTTACAGCATAATGTGGTGAGTTGGGAAATAGTGAATGGTATAAATTACAACTATTTTCGTTGTCTTTAACAGGGGCAGCGTTCACCTAGTATACCAATCTAGCTCCTAACTTTGTATACTCATGGGCTGAAATGGAAAGAATTTTTCACCAATGATTCTTTAAACCTACACCGGAAGTTTCCATTGCCGACCTCTTAGCAATAAAACAAAAGGGCTCAGAGGATATTGCGGATTTTATTAAGCGTTTTCGACAGACTAAGTCCAAATGCACAACCCAGTTGCCAGAGATAGAATGTGCAAGAATTACTATCAGCAGAATGCATCCGCAACTCAAAGAACAACTCATTCTCCAAGATTTCTCTGATCTATCCCGTTTGTTATCTCATGTCGTCAGAATAGAAGAAATGATCAAGGAGAAAAAGAAGAGGCATTCCGTAAAGTTCTCCCATGGCCAGACAATGATATCAGTCATAGACGATACCAATGAGGACGATGAAAAGCAAACTATAGAGGTAATGGCGGCTGAGTTGGTAAAGGGTTCCTCCTACACGTGTCCACATTTGAAGCCTGGCAAAGAAAAGGAAGAAGTTACCACAGCAGGACCATCCTACTATTTTGATGTTTCAAAAGCTAAACAGATCTTTGACCAACTAGTGGCAAATAAACAAATTCATCTGACTTATGGACACAGGATCCCGAACCAAGAAGATTTGAAAGGAAAAATGTACTGTAAATGGCATAATTCTTTTTCTCATAGTACTAATAGTTGTGTTGTTTTCAGGAATACCATTCAAAAGGCTATCAAGGAAGGAAGATTAAAGTTTGCAGATAAAAAGGAAGAGACCTTGGTGGACACGGATCCATTTCCGTTAGCCGATGCGCACATGCTGCAAACAGAAGCGGGTAGGAATTATGAAGAACCTGCAGAAAGCAATAAGCCAGAGGTGATAGGGAAAGGATTCCAAAGATTGGATGGTAAACCATTGGTTTTTACTCGTTTATCTCCTCCCTCATTTGTAGCACATTTCCATGGCAAAAAAGGGAAACTAAAAGTGCAGGTGCCCCAATAGAGGCCATTTCTGCCTGGCCGTTGTTCCCGACCATCAAAGTCCCAAAAAAGACGAGAACAACGAAAGTGAGCACAACAAAGACGGCTTCTTGATGCTGGGGTCGAGGAACATATATCCCGTGATAATGGCCAAAATATGCTCAGCATCCTGCCGTCAAGTTTCTAAGCTACCTCTCATCAAGAGTTCATGGAAAAGGATTATCATGCGGAGGAAAAAGCTATAGTGGAATTGGTTGATGTCAAGGGCCCACCAGAAGGGATGCTCTTTCCAATTCCGACAGCCCAGAGTGGTAACCACCTCAGGCCCTTATATATCAAAGCACATATCAACGGCAAGCCTTTTACTCGGATTTTTGTTGATGGTGGAGCTGTCTTGAATGTAATGCCTTTCTATACCTTGAAACGATTGGGGAAAGATAGAACGGATTTGTCCCCTACCGATGTACAGATGGTTAACTTCACTGGAGAAACATCTGCGGCAGAAGGCATTATCACATTTGAAGTCACAGTTGGGTCCAAGACCAGTAAGACGGTCTTTTTTATAATTAATGCAATGCCAGCTTGTTCCATTTTATTGGGCAGGGATTGGATTCATGCAAACCGTTGCGTACCATGCACTTTACATCAGATAATGTTGATCTGGGATAGAGAACGGGTAGAACAAATCCCAACCGATCCCAATCCATTTTCAGCAGAAATTCATATGAACGAAGCTCTATTTTATCATCCGACCTTTAATCCAAGCCAGTATGCCAAGCTAACTATGGTTCATAACCTGATCACAACTGAAGAGCCAAGAAGAAACGACTTATGACTGGAGGATCCAAAGGTCCGGCGAGCTCCTGGTTTTATTGCTGAAGATCCGTTAATAGAAGTAGACATAGGAGAACCTAGGGAGAATAGAATAATCAAGGTTAGTCTACATTTGTCTATTGTACAGAGAGATAAGTTGACTTGTCTAATTCACAGGTATAAATATTACTTTGAGTAGGACTACCATGAGATGCCAGGATTGGATAGAAGCATTGTGGAGCATCGTTTACCTGTCAAGGAAGGCTTTAAACCTCATAAACAACCGGCAAGATGTTTTAATCCCGCATTGCTACCCAGGATTAAAGAGGAGATAGAAAGGTTACTTCGGTATGGATTCATCCATACGTGCCGATACGCAGATTGAATATCTGACATTGTACCAATCATTAAGAAGAATGGTCAACTACGTATCTGCATAGACTTCAGAAATATAAACTTGGCTACTCCAAAAGATGAGTATACTATGCCAATAGCAGATATGTTAGTAGATTCCGCTGCGGGTAACCAGTTTCTAAGTTTCATGAATGGTTATTTAGGGTATAACCAGATATTCATAGCTGAGAAAGATACGCACAAAATAGCGTTCCATTGCCCAGGGTCTATTGGTTTGTTCGAGTGGGTAGTCATGCCAGTTAGGTTGAAGAACGCTGATGCCACTTTTCAGCGGGCTATGAACCTCATCTTTCATGATCTTATCGGCAGCACAATAGAGGTCTACATAGATGCTTTGGTCGTTAAGTCCTGTGCTTTCTAACAACATTTAGCTGATTTGGAGCAAGCGTTTCTCTGAATGCGCAAGCACCATTTGAAGATTAATGCCGCTAAGTGTGCATTTGAAGTTACTGCTGGGAATTTTCTTAGTTTTTTAGTACACCAGAGGGGGATTGAAATAGATTAGAACAAAGCTAGAGACATTTTACAGGCAAGACCCCCTCAAACAAAGAAGGAACTTCAGAGTTTCCTGCGGAAGATAAATTTCCTACGGGGTTTTTTGGCAAAACAGGTAAACAAAAAGCTTTTTCCTCTTTATTACGATTAAAGTTATCTCAAGATTTTATTTGGCAGCCTGAGCATCAAGTAGCATTTGATCAAATAAAGATATCTTTGTCATATCCACCGGTGTTAGCACCTCCCCACAACCGGTCTCCCTTGAAATTATACATTTCAGCTGCACAAGAATCCATCGGCAGTTTATTAGCTCAAGATGACCGACAAGGGATTGAAAGAGCGGTATACTATCTTAGTCGAAATCTATCGGACACAGAAACTAGGTACACCCCTATTAAAAAATTGTGCTTATCTTTCCACTATGCGTGCATAAAGTTGGAACATTACTTGTTATTTAGGGAAGTATATGTCTTGTGCAAAGTAGATTTAATTAAATTCTTGTTGAATCATCCTCTGTTAAATGGACGGCTTATGAAATGGCCAGTTAAATTACATATTTTTTCCCTAACTCATGTGCCATTGAGGGCAGTCAAAGGATAGGCTATTACGGATTTCTTAGCCGAACATCCTTCTTTGGAAATACCATAGGAAGTAACACAAATAGAAGGACATACAACATAGAGGTACACTTCTTTGAAGCCTTGGATTTTGCGGTTTAACGGTTTAAGCACCCAACAAAAGGCCGACATTAGTCTGGTTATTGAATCTCCATATGGACATCAGGGTAAGATCCACTTTGAGTTAAAGAAAGGAACAACTAATAATCAGGCAAAATATGATGCCCTTTTGTTAGGACTCCAGATTCTAAAAGCATTGGAGGTTTAAATAGTCAAAATTTTAGGAGATTCTCAGGTGGTTATCAGATAGGTATTAGGATATTATAAATGTGCTAACCCGTTTCTGTCAGATAGATTGCAGGAGGTAAAAATGTTACTTCAGCATTTTCAGGAGGTTATTCTAGTTCACGTTCCCAGATCAGAAAATCAAGACGCTAATGATTTAGCCCAGATGGCCTCAGGTTTTAAGAAAGCCGTAATGTGCCAACAGATAGCGGAGACGGAATATCAAGACAATTGGCAACAGGAGATTGTTACTTACTTACGAAACCTGACTGGTCAAGCATCTTATGACTTAAAATGGAAAGCCCTCAGCTTTACCTTGATAGACAATGATTTGTTCCGACGGAGACACACCGGGGTTCTTTTAAAGTATCTCTCAAAAGAAGAAGCATTGCGGGCTATGGCAGAAGTACATGGAGACCTATGCGGACTACATCAGGTGGGCCCAAAACTAAAATGGACGCTTCAATGCCATGGGGACCACAGATTGTAATGCTTATGCTCTGGGCTGTGAAGTTTGCCAAAAGCACGGTCCTCTGTTACACACTCCTTCCACAGAATTGCATCCGGTCATTAAACCTTAGTCTTTCCACGAATGGACTTTGGACATTATCGGAAAGATTTACCCACCTTCAGCAAAAAGACACACATTCATACTGGTGGCCACGGATTATTTCACCAAGTGGTTGGAGGCCTAGCCATTGATCAGAGTGACACAAACGGCAGTCATCAACTTTCTCTGGCAGAACATTCTCTTCTGTTTCGGAATCTCAGAGACAATGACAACGAATCAGGGGATGATATTTACAGGGGATCAGGTACATAACTTTCTAACCTAATTCAAACTTAAGTTGCTTCACTCTTCCCCTTATTATGCACAGGCTAACGGACAAGCAGAGGCAACGAATAAAACTTTAATCAGCATGATCCGTAAAGTAGTAGAAGACAATCCGAGGAGATGGCATGAGATATTGCAGGAAGTGTTGTAGGCCCATCGGAATGCTGCCAAGACTGCTATTGGTTTTACCTCGTTTAGACTAACTTATGGACAGGATGCTATGTTACCTATGGAGTTATAGCTACAATCAGCCAAGATAGCTTATCAGCATGGTCGAACGACTAAGGAATATCAGACAGCCTTGACCCTAAGTTTAGATCAAGTTGAGGAGGACCGCTGGATTGTCTTGGAGAACATAAAGCGACAAAAGGAGAAGATAGCAAGGGTGTACAATAGGAAAGTCCGTGAAAAAATCTTTCAAGAAGGGGACATGGTATGGAAGACTATTTTGCCCATTGCACCAAAAGATCCAAGGTATGGTAAGTGGTCTGCTTCATGGGAAGGTCCATTTTTAGTAACTCAAGTTTTTTTATGGAGGGGCTTATCGCCTAATAACACCTGATGGAAAAGAAGCAGGCAAGGCGATTAACGGTAAGTTCTTGAAACATTATTATCCAACGTTTTGGGAAGGAACTAGGGAAAATAATAATAATAATAATAATAATAATAATAATAATAATAATAATAATAATAATAATAATAATAATAATAAAAAGAGAGAAAAGAGGGGAGAAGAGTTGGAAAAAGGTTCTGATATATAACGGTCATAAGCTGATCACAAGAGGCCGATCAGATAGTCATAAGCTTCATTACAGAGGGGGGTCAGCTATCATCAGAGGGGAAATTAGGCATCTGCATCAGCCAATACGGAACAATCGCTAGCCGATTAGGGTCTTCTGATTCGGAGTCCTGGCTAGCCACCATGTCAGTTCCTGTCGGCTGCAGATGGTAACCTTACCTTAGCTGTTTCTGGCTCAGCCTCTAGTTCCTTCTTGGGGGGCATGTCGACTTCATCGGTGGTTGTTTTTGAAACCTCTGTTTCAGCCACCGTGATGACAATCTCCTCAGAATGAGTTCCGGAAAGACCGGCTCCGTCAATAGTCGAAGGATGAAGAATCTTTTTCAGTTCAGCCACGAAGCAGTCCCATCCGGATTGCATCTCATTCAGCAGAACGTTTGAGCTTTTCAGTTCAACCTCAAGAAATTCCTCTTTCGCTTCCAGCATCAGCCGTTCATCATTGTGTTTGTGGTTGGAATCATCAATGGCCTTGACAACTTCCTGGAGTCCTTTTTCCGATTCTAGCCGCTGCTCTAAGATCCTTTTCTCATAGTCAAGTTCTTCCTGAAGTTCCAATAGCCGACGCTCAAGCTGTTCAATCTTCCTTATTCTCTTCGTAATATCAACCCAAAGAAGTGTGAGACGGTTAATGGATTCCCGATGGTCCCTCTCTGAGAATGATACATTTTCTCGATGCAGCTTCAGAAGTTCTAATTGGTCATGGGCTTCATCCCGACGATGTTGCGTGCTTAAGAGAAAACGCCCCGTGAAGCGCATTTATCCCAGGCACCCAATTGCCAAGTCCCGAAGCATAGGGGGCATGTCCGGATCGGCTGATTGTACAATCCGCAAAAGGGCATGGCTCACGTTGTCAAGGGTGGACTTCTCAGTAAGCAAAGGGGTCCTGATGAGGCCATCAAGAAAGTCCAACGCTGAAGTTAATGTCGTCATCGGCAGATAAGTAATAGCCTCTTCAGTTCCCTGGCTAGGGGGAGGCAAAATGGTTTCTATAACAGCGGCCACTGGTTCTTTTTCAGGCCTTGGCAGAGCAGGGGATGGACTTCTTGGAGTTGGTGCTTCAGCCGATGGAAGGTCTGCTGCTGGTAAACCCTATACGTAAGCCATTGAAAAAGAAGCCATGGCCTCAACCAATGAGATCTCTATCATCGAAAGATCAGCCTTTTCAGATGCTCTCCTTGCTAAAAATCAGATCGGAATGTCTTCCTCTAAGTCTGAGTCGGAGGAAGTGTCGATGACAACTGGACGACTTGTCCCTTGTTTGCGCTTCTGCAGAAAGGATTAAATGACAATTAGATAAATTGAGTATTGAAGAAGCTGAGCAAAACAAGGTGGATGGAAGCAAACCTTGGAGATGGAAGGAGTTGGTGTTTCATGCTTTCTCTTTGATCGCCAGAGCAGGGACGAGATCTCTACCTCTTCTTCTTCCTCCTCCGGGATAATGGGAGCAGCAGCAGCAGTTTTCTGCACCAGGGGAGTATGTAAGGCCGACATTATTATAGGGCTTACAGAAGGTTTTACCTGTTTTCCTTTCTTAGCAGATGATGTCTCAGGAAAAGTGGTGGTCAGCCCAGGAACTCGCCGAAGCCAAACACCTACGGGGTCGGAGAATTGGGCCTCACTCAGCAGTCTCCACCATGAATTGAAGTTGGGGGAAGTCTCCAACACTACTTGAAAGGGCTTGAATTCAAATGACCTCAGGATGGCCAGGGTGCTATCGGCTAAGGTTTGTACATCCTCAGCCGATAGCACCGGCTTCACGGAAAAGGAAGAAACGTGTCCCGGATCAATAGGGATGTCTTGTATCAGCCCAAACTGACGAGAGAAGCAGTGAGGATTATACCTCTCACAGGAGGTCTTAGCACTTCAGGCTCCAGGCTTAGCCCCCAAAAGAATCTCTCGAGGACATAGAATTCGGGCCCATAAAGTCTCTTGAGTCACTTCAGGGCTTTTCGATAGACTTTTCAACCAGAGGGGGCCTTCTTTACGGGCAACATAAGGAAAGAAGGTGGCAACATGGAAATCTCGGCATTGGTGGAGATACGAGACGATGGTCTCGGCAGAGGCAATGTTCAGGGGGACTTGCAGCAGGCGATAGCCTATCACCTGTTTAGAAGGGCTCCTAGAGGCTCCTGTAATTCGGCTGACACCGAAATTGGGTAAATACTGGTACAGCCACAATACTCGTTGCTAATGCCAGCCGAATGAGAGTAGATGATATACTTACTCAACCAGAGCCATAAGAAGGCTGCTTGCTCTTGATTTGAAGGAGTGCCATCCACCCCTCTTTGAGCGGAAATGAAGTTGTTGTATAAGGAGGAGGCCTTGTCAAGACAAGCCTCAACGGCTGGTAGACTCTCTTCATCATGGAGCCTTGGAATCTTGTCGCCATCGTATCGAAAACCGAGGATGGTACAGATGTCAAGGATGGTAGGGGAGAACATCCTGTGTGGAAAGATGAAGCCATTGATCGTCGAGGACCAGAAGGGAAGAACGGAGGCAAACAGGTTGCGGTCAAATGCCATTTCAAAGTCAGTCATCATGATGGCGTCTGAAATCCCCTACTGTGCCTAGATGGCCCCAAATCGGGCATAGCAGCGGTCCCGCCATTCTCTGTAATTCTTGAGCTTGCGGGGCCAATGACGGAAGGAGAAGGGAGTTTGGTAGTTGTAAAAGTGTTCTGTTGTAGAGGAAATGTAAAGTCGACAGGCAAGACAAACCACAGGTGTTCAGTGGTAACCTCTGCAGGTAAAAGGCGGGGGCCCAAGGCGAATAGGCCGGCATCGACTTGGATCGGGGACAGGATGTTTTTGTCAATGGGGGTCACCATTGTAGTTTATTTTTTTCACTGAGAGAAAATTTACAGATCGCAAAGAGTAACCACAAGGAGGTAAAGGATCGATGAATCACTGAAGTAGTAGAATTCTGAGGAAAATAGAAGCCATAAGAAGTGAGGAGTTCCAATGGGGGACTACTGTTATGTATAAGGGAGTTTGAAATAGATCCGTTCGCAGATTCCAAAGCCAAAGCATCACAAATGTTCCACAACGTTCAGGACGTTTCGTTTTTGTCAGAAAAAGAACGGCTGCTATTAACGACTATACGATTCCCGTCACTTCGCTGACTCATGTCCGCTGAAACAACGGGACTCGGGGAGGGGCATGTATTGACGTCAGCTTTGCCAAGCCGACACAACGGTTACTTTGGGCCATTGCTGATTTGATGGGTTTCTCGAGCCGATAAAGTCAACGTTTTGAGCAGCCGTTAGTCATAGTAAACATCAGCAACACGAAGCCAATAGGAAGTAAAACGAATTCCTGATCTTTCGGCGCGAGAATTCTGCTAGCATATCCACGACCGTTGGGAGCATTCTTTGGCCGAAAGAAACTCCACAATCTGTTAATGGCTCGATTGCAGCAAGTATAAAAGGAGAACGCTGCCCCAGAGCCCAGACACGACCATTATCAACCAACAACATTAAATTTCTATTTTTTCTGCTTTGTCGTCATTTACAGCTTTTTAGTTTATGATTTCAATTTCTTACAGCTTTGTTTCCATCTTTCTTTACAGTTTCCCGTTCTTCTGTCAAGGTTTAAATCTGTTCTGTACTTTCCTTGAATCAAGTCAATACACGTATCTGCTTGTTGTTCCGAAAAGTTCTTCCATTGTGCATTTTCAGCTGACTTTTTTGAACCCTTTCTATAGTAAGTTCAAGGAATCCTATCCCTAATTCAAAAAAGATCTGATACCATTTTCTATTTTCACCATATCGAATCATTTGTATTTATCGAAAGTGTAGCTAATACCTGATTATATCGGCTCACCATTTTGACAACACATAGATATGTACATACATATATATATACATATATAAATATATATATAATATGTATGTACATACATATAAATACAAAAATACATATATTTATATATATATATATACACACATATCCATATATATATATATATATATATATATATATAAGAGAAAATAGTGCCCTTATTATCCTTTCGGTCTCACCACTGCCCCTATTAGTGTCAGAAATTTTTTTATTGTATTGTAAGTTTCAACTCCCAAATGGCAGGTAGACCAACAATAATTTTCATGCTAAAGGGAAGATGAGCAATTAGCATTTTTTGTCCTCATATTTTTTACAAGATATTCTTTTCTTCTCCATTTTTTTTCCTTTTGTTATATTTTTATAGTCTTAAGATACTACAGTTTCCATTTTCACTGCATTCTTAAGGGTGAATTTGTTTTCATAATTAATTCCCTTATTTTTACTATATTTGGCATTTTGGTTTTTAGACAGAATGATTATAATGATAATGTTATCCTTGGAAAATGGCCTTCAGGGCCATTTGAAGACTACGAACGAAGTTCATGCATGAATGAAAATACATCCCCCCACCCCCACCCCCCCCCACCAAAAATATATATATATATATATATATATATCTGAAGACAAATTTGGTATTTTGAAAAAAGTTTGAGCAAAAAGGTGCTAATTACCAAGGAATTAGAGATGCTAACAATGAATCCTATTCTTCATAGGAAAAATAAACGAAATATATTTGGTAGAATTGTTCTCAAATGTATGTTCTCTTTGTTCCAAAATTTAGGTCATATATAGTTTCTTTTTTAAAAAAAAAATTGTATACACTTATAAGTTGTATCAAAATAGAGAAAGCAATTTACTTGATACAATTTCTATCTTGAAAAACAATGGCAAGTTCATGAACAATGCCATGTATGCATGAAGTATTAATTGTTTTTATTTCCCACACGCAACAAAAAAAATTTAACGTACAGATTAAGTTATGTATCAATCAAGTAATAAAGTATTGAAGAAATCTTTTGTCATAATTAGAATTTATTAACGGACTTCTTTTGAACTCTATATAAACTTGCCAGACATCACACTAATTTGTGCATGCCTAAAGCCAAAAGCTAAGATTAC
Source organism: Voacanga thouarsii (assembly GCA_026120185.1). Taxonomy (NCBI): domain Eukaryota; kingdom Viridiplantae; phylum Streptophyta; class Magnoliopsida; order Gentianales; family Apocynaceae; genus Voacanga; species Voacanga thouarsii. The sequence goes on from JANUWF010002512.1 coordinate 88,831, forward strand.
AAGAAAAAAATGGTGTACGATTTCTTCTTCCACTTCTTGTTGACTCTCATGGGTGGCCCTCTTTTCTTGAAGGTTTTCTGCAAGGACTTCTGCATCAGTGGGTGAAGATGGGGGAATGGTTGCTCCTGCCATATCACCTATTCTCGGGTGAAAGAATGGTTGCTTCTATAGATTTCAAAAACCTGTCTAATTAATTGTAGCCTTCTGGCATCTTATGTCTGAAGCTTCTCTTCTGTAAATAACATATATCATTTTTTTTTCCCTTGTAGCCCCTTTGTTCAATATATCTGACTTTCACATAGCTTAATTATTTTATCATTTATTTCGCAAACAATAGTGCAATAAATGTTAACTATATCAAACTGCAACAACAATGCTCTCCAACGAAGGTGTAGACATAATATGGTCCAACACGACATATTATCCATGGATGGTAACAAAGACTCCTTTTTTTTTCCCCCTTTCTAATTCCTTTAAGAGGTGGCCAGATTCTTCATGCCGAATTGTTTGTCTATGCAAAAAATCATGCATTTAAACTATTAAGAGTACTTGTGTTTTTTTCCTTTTTTAATTACTTTCCAGAAAGTGTTTTCCCCCTTAAAGACCCCGTGGGAGAGGAGGGCACTGGGGATGGAGGTGGTCACTCCAAAACTTGGTTTTAGTTGTTTGCAAAGGCTTTTAGGTAGCCCAATTGTGAAGAAGCCATCAAGCACAACTTTAAAACTCTTTTGGAGAAACTTCTTGCATATATATCTGAAATTCATAAGACCACTTTAATGATCTCCCTCTTACCTAGTATCCAGTAGTGGCAGATTTTAACAAATTAACATGCTTTAACACAAAATAAAACATGGTAATTTCATAATCTTAACTTTGAAGACGTTGAATTATGATGAAAGAGAAGAACGGAGCTGAAACATGTCGATGCCGGCTGCATTTCAATGTCAAACGGCACAAAACTCCTCATAGGGTTCATATGTTCTCCAAGAAATCTCAACAACTTGAGGTACAACCCTCGAGCATCTTTATGCACTTATCCTGAAGATGAATGAGGTACAATTGCTCCTTTATCTGCTGGTACCTTTCCTGGGTTTTCACGGAGACTTCTTGCAAGGATTTCTGCATCACCTATTTAAAATGAGCGACCCCATGAAATATGAAGCATTTTAAAGTGTTTGTTTCATTTTCTATCACTACAAGAAAAATGATAATTAGTGACGGATATTTGCGACGATTTCTAAGCTATCGTTAATTTACAACAGAACAACAACGGGGTAAAAAATTTGAAAATAAATTTATTTTTTTGTAAAGTTTGTAAGGATCAATATTATTGAAGTAATAAAACACGTACATGGATGAGGACTTAATGATCCGTTTCTTACATAATATCCAAATATTTACCAATTATAAATGACTTAATATGCTTGCATTTAAAAAAAAATACAATTTCAATATTTGAAACTTCAAAACATATGTAGAAGAATAATACATAGGATAAAAGACAAAAACAAATCTTCTAGAAAAGTTCCTACGTTTCCCAAGATACATGTTAACAGCATAGGTAGACAAAACCATGAAAATTTATAAAAATATTGTTTATCTTACTATTTAAAAAAGGTACTAAGGGGGGGGGGAAGGGGAATTCCTACCTTGTAAGTTAGATCATGACTTTACCATTTTGAAAAAAAAAAAGATTAATCTCATAAGTTAAATAATTCTTTATAAAAACTATATGTGTTCACAAACTTTCAATATGTATTAGATTAATCTTCTAGCTTGCTTCCATTTAGGTCATCAGAAATACTACAATACAATTATGTTTGTAAGCCTAAAATGCTTTATAGCATTATTATGTTCAATCTTTACTCAACAAAATTTGAAATTATTTTCTAAGTTTTTTTTTTTTGTATTAGAAATATTTCTTACTTGTATTATAGGTGCCAACTCTTACGTGGAAGGTAGATTATCATCAACCTTTCCTTATGAAAAAAAATATATATTTAACATAATTAACGTCATAGGTTCAAAATAATAATAAAAAAATTATCCACACTCATTTTGGAGTGGGGAAAGTGATTTTAGATCAATTAATTAACTAGATGCAAGTTTTATTTTTCATTCTATACTTTGATTTAGTTATATAATATGTTGTTCATTTTTGGCGTGTTAAATAGTACGCATAGAACTTATATCTCAAGAGATATTTGAATTCGATATATCAGTGTAGAAATCTCAAAATTTAAATTTGAGATGTTATTGTGAAAATCTTAATCAAAATTATCTCGACCAACTTAAGGAACTTATAAAGACCATTTGGAAAAAAAAAAGAAATAATTTCTTGAATGGAAGGCATGGTCGATTCTTTTAAATTTTATTTGCAACTTCATAGTCCATTTATATTCGATATGTTAAGGTCACTAGAAATACTATTTATTATATCGTTATGCTTGTGATGGGCCTAAAATGTTTTCTAGCATGATGTTCAATCTTTAGTCAATAAACCTGGAAATTGTCTTCTAAGTTTCAACTCCCAAGTGGCAGGTAGACTAACATCAATTTCCACGCCAAAGGGAAGATGGGCAATAAGCATTTTTTTTTCTCATATTTCTTACAAAATATTATTTTCTTCCTCATTTTTTTTTTTCCTGTTTGATCTATTTTTATAGTCTCAAGATAGCAACAAGAGGCCATTTTCACGGAATTCCTAAGGGTAAAATTGTCTTCATAATCAATTCCTTTTTTTAATACTTTTTTTTTAAATCATTTTGGCTCTTAGATAGAATGATTAAGACAATTTTATCCTTGGCAAATGATTCCCACGAACATTTGAAGATTATAAATAGAGTTGGTGCATGAATGAAAATACATCCAAAAAAATCTGAAGACAAAATTGGAATTTCGCAAAAAGTTTGAGGAAAAAAAGTGCTAATTACCCGAGGAAGTAAAGATGCTAACCATGAATCCTACTCTTCATAGGAAGAATAATGAAATATATATGGTAGAATTGTTCTCTAATATATGTTCTCTCTATTCCAAAATTAACCTCATGTATATCGTTTTTAAAATAGAACTGTATGCTCTTAATATAGATTGGACTAGAGAAAGTAATTTTAAATGAATCACTTTACTTTGTATAAATTCTATACTGAGAATAGATATAAGTTCATAAATAATGCCATATGTGCATGAATGTAATTATTCTTATTTTCACTAAAGGAAAAAATAAATAAATAAATATATGAAACAAATTATATATCGATCAAGTAATATGGTAGTGAAAAAATCTTTGATCATAATTAACATTTATTAACCGACTTCTTCTGAAGTCTATATAAACTTTGCGCTAGACATGATTCTAATCCTTGCAAGTCTATGGGCAACAGCTGAAGACTACGAAAAGATAAATGAAAAAATGGTGTACGATTGCTTCTACAACTTCTTGGTGACTCTCATGAGTGGCCCCCTTTTCGGGAGGATCTTCTGCAAGGATTTCTGCATCTGCGGCTGAAGACGGGCTAATGGTGGTTGCTCCTGCTATATCACCCGTTCTTGGGTGTAAGATGGTCTCTTAAATATATATATATCCTTCTTATTAGTCTATCTTATAATTACATGGTTTAGTTATTTATTAATCATTTTCTAGTCCATTTCACTGCAACCAAGAACTGCTAAAGTCACCAAAATTGTGTAAGAAACGCAATATGTGTCAAACTGCAATTCCAGTGTTCCAACTTTTAACATATTATCCATGAATGGAACGGAAACGATCTTTATCTATTTATTTATTTATTTATATATCTTCTTTTTTTTTTACATTTTTTTCTCCGCTTGAGAAGAGGCCAGATTCTTCAGCCCAAAAGTTTATCGTATGCAAAGATAATACATCAAAGCCAGTAATTCATCCTTTAAAATTTTGAAGCCTTAATATTTGAAAGTTATAACACTATACAAAAATTGTTTTCCCCTTCAAAATCCCCAACGGAGTGAGGGGAAACTGGGGAGCGAAGTCACTTCGAAGCAAAGGTGTACCAATTGTCCAGAGGCCATCAAGCACCTCTCTCTCTCTCTCTCTCTCTCTCTCTCTCTCTCTCTCTATATATATATATATATATATATATATATATATACACACACACATACACACAGAAACCCCATTCTAATGATCTCCCTCTTACACAATATCTGTTGGGATAGGCAACAGAAGCAACACACAAATATATAGAAAAGAGGAAAGAAAATAAATAAATAAATAAAACACAACATGAAAAATTTAAACATGGTTCGGTTTCTCAATTAGACCTACATTCACGACCCCGAAGGGAAACACTCCACTATGTAATTTTTGGACAGACCAAATTACAAACCCTCACAAAATAACTCAAGGCCCAAAAATCTCCAAATTTACTAGGCTCAATGAGTTGGTGTACTCTCCCTAAAAATAATACTAACATATTTATAGGGAAAGCCTTCCTTACTCTTTTTTTAAATTATCCCATGTGGGATTGAGAAAAACTCAACCATATCCAGTATTGGCAGATTTAAACAAACTAACACGCTTTAACAGCAAAATGAAATACAGTAGATTTTGATGCTCAATTTGGATCACTTACTTTACCTAGCTCAAACTATGCCTTAAAAACAATTCAAGAAATGCTTGAAGCTTATAAAAGCTTGTTTCCACAAAAACCAAGAAAATATTTCTGCATATGGAATGAGTTACAATGTGATCAAATGTAATCACTACAGCAAAACAGGTTATTTCCTACCAAAGTTAAATGGTAGCAAATCAGCTACCCATTTTTGACCAACGAAGTAGTTGGTAGGAAGTTCCCAACCACACTAAATTTGGTAGGAAATGGGGTTGGAAATTTCCATCCACCATTCTTGTTGGTAGGAAAATATAGACTCCAACCCCCGCATGTTGTCCTTCTGTTAACTACTCCACTCACTTGCTGTTCCCGTCCTCCTTTCTATGTAAGACAATTGGCTGCATTACCTAACCCGGGGTACTCTAGTTCTTGTATTCAGCTTAGCATCACCATCTCGTGTGTCTTTTTCTGTTCTTTTTTCGTGCCTTGGACTGGACCTCATGGTCCTGACCAGAAGTGGGAAGCTAGGTGTTTTTGAGGGGACAACTTCAGCTGTTAATTCCATTACTGTCTCCCCTTCCTTGGACATAGATAAGCCAACCGAAAATGTCCCTCCCCCACCCTCTCCTCGGGCAGCTATTCAGTCCATATCTATTGACCTTCACATGGCTCCTCCTCCTCCTGATCATGCTGGTTCGGTCCCCCCCCTAGTGGGGACACAGACTCAAAACATCCCAGCTATGGCGTCTGCTCCTAATGGCCCCTTAGTGGGTAACAATAACCTACCTCCCACCATACCATTGCAGTCCTCTCAACCCTCTCGTTCTTGGGCTAATATTGTGAAAGGAAACCGTGACCAACATAATGGAATGCGTCTCAAGCATATCCCTTACGCGGGTAATGTCATTGAGTTGGAAGAAAGGGACTTCGTGGAAGCTACGGGTAAGCTTGGTTTCTGTCTTGTGGGGATGTTTGCTGGCAGGTTCCCCGGAATGAAAGCAGTAATGGACCTCACAAAACAATGGGGAGTTCAATCCAAGGTGCACTCCCATGCTACTGGATTGCTTATATTCCGTTTCCAAACTGATGATGATAGACAGTAGGTCCTCTGGGCGGGTCCTTATGCTATATTTGGGCGATCTTTGATGCTTAAAATAATGCCCTATGACTTTGATTTTTCTCTTGCTGAGGTGAGCATCATGCCTATATGGATCACGTTTCATGCCTTACCTCTCGGGTGCTGGAACATTACTACCTTAAGTAAAATTGCATCGGCTGTGGGTATACTGATCATGACAGATATGCTCACTACAACATTTGACCACCTATCTTATGCTAGAGTCCTAGTAGAAGTTGATGTGGCCTTGCTCTAGCCAAGGCCGGCCTTGGCTAGAGCAAGGCCACATCAACTTCTACTAGGACTCTAGCATAAGATAGGTGGTCAAATGTTGTAGTGAGCATATCTGTCATGATCGGTATACCCACAGCCGATGCAATTTTACTTAAGGTAGTAATGTTCCAGCACCCGAGAGGTAAGGCAGGAAACGTGATCCATATAGGCATGATGCTCACCTCAGCAAGAGAAAAATCAAAGTCATAGGGCATTATTTTAAGCATCAAAGATCGCCCAAATATAGCATAAGGACCCGCCCAGAGGACCTGCTGTCTATCATCATCAGTTTGAAAACGGAATATAAGCCATCCAGTAGCATGGGAGTGTACCTTGGATTGAACTCCCCATTGTTTTGTGAGGTCAATTACTGCTTTCATTTCGGGGAACCTGCCAGCAAACATCCCCACAAGACAGAAACCAAGCTTACCCGTAGCTTCCACGAAGTCCCTTTCTTCCAACTCAATGACATTACCCGCGTAAGGGATATGCTTGAGACGCATTCCATTCTATTGGTCACGGTTTCCTTTCACAATATTAGCCCAAGAACGAGAGGGTTGAGAGGACTGCAATGGTATGGTGGGAGGTAGGTTATTGTTACCCACTAAGGGGCCATTAGGAGCAGACGCCATAGCTGGGATGTTTTGAGTCTGTGTCCCCACTAGGGGGGGGGGGGACCGAACCAGCATGATCAGGAGGAGGAGGAGCCATGTGAAGGTCAATAGATATGGACTGAATAGCTGCCCGAGGAGAGGGTGGGGGAGGGACATTTTCGGTTGGCTTATCTATGTCCAAGGAAGGGGAGACAGTAATGGAATTAACAGCTGAAGTTGTCCCCTCAAAAACACCTAGCTTCCCACTTCTGGTCAGGACCATGAGGTCCAGTCCAAGGCACGAAAAAAGAACAGAAAAAGACACACGAGATGGTGATGCTAAGCTGAATACAAGAACTAGAGTACCCCAGGTTAGGTAATGCAGCCAACTGTCTTACATAGAAAGGAGGACGGGAACAGCAAGTGAGTGGAGTAGTTAATAGAAGGACAACATGCGGGGGTTGGAGTCTATATTTTCCTACCAACAAGAATGGTGGATGGAAATTTCCAACCCCATTTCCTACCAAATTTAGTGTGGTTGGGAACTTCCTACCAACTACTTCGTTGGTCAAAAATGGGTAGCTGATTTGCTACCATTTAACTTTGGTAGGAAATAACCTGTTTTGCTGTAGTGATTACATTTGATCACATTGTAACTCATTCCATATGCAGAAATATTTTCTTGGTTTTTGTGGAAACAAGCTTTTATAAGCTTCAAGCATTTCTTGAATTGTTTTTAAGGCATAGTTTGAGCTAGGTAAAGTAAGTGATCCAAATTGAGCATCAAAATCTATCGTATTTCATTTTCTTGTTAAAGCGTGTTAGTTTGTTTAAATCTGCCAATACTGGATATTGTTGAGTTTTTCTCAATCCCACATGGGATAATTTAAAAAAAGAGTAAGGAAGGCTTTCCCTATAAATATTTCAGTATTATTTTTAGGGAGAGTACACCAACTCATTGAGCTTAGTAAATTTGGAGATTTTTGGGCCTTGAGTTATTTTGTGAGGGTTTGTAATTTGGTCTGTCCAAAAATTACATAGTGGAGTGTTTCCCTTCGGGGTCGTGAATGTAGGTCTAATTGAGAAACCGAACCACGTTTAAATTTTTCATGTTGTGTTTTATTTATTTATTTATTTTCTTTCCTCTTTTCTATATATTTGTGTGTTGCTTCTGTTGCCTATCCCAACAGATATTGTGTAAGAGGGAGATCATTAGAATGGGGTTTCTGTGTGTATGTGTGTGTGTGTGTATATATATATATATATAGAGAGAGAGAGAGAGAGAGAGAGAGGTGCTTGATGGCCTCTGGACAATTGGTACA
>JANUWF010002513.1:0-21654 GCA_026120185.1 Voacanga thouarsii
TAATTTTTTATTGTCAAACCAACTGAATCATTGAAATACAATGTAAATTGTGGGACAACCCAACCAACCGCTGTTCTGTTGTCTGTCTTGGCCTATGACCCAAAATAAAATCCTAACCCATTAAAAAAAGCCCAACAGAACATTTTTAAAATCAAATCCAAACTGAATATAGCCCAAAGATAAAATGGCCTAATACACATTATTCAATCCAACTATTATAAATCAATGAGTCCAACAACAGTCACATATACATTACAATTACATAGCATAGCAAAAGATTACACAACATCACAAATTCAAGACTCCACAGTTATCTCAACTTCAAATTCTCAATTGACTGCATTAAGCCTAAGAGCCAAAGAACAAGTTGAAGCCAAAAGAAACTTGGGGACTCCATTCAAAAGAAAGAGCAAAGAAACTTTAGATCACTGGAAAATACTTTCTATTTTATCATGCACACGAGGTGGGGCACACAATTTCTTGCAAATTTGTTTGCAATTGCTGGCAAATATTCAAACCTTTACGCATGCATCTCGTATTTCCTTTGAAGGCATCTTGAAGTGTGGTAAAATTCATGGCTAAGCATCTCATTCCAAACAACCAAGACGAGCTTAAATCGGCACACATGTTCTAGTGGTCGATGGAATAGATGCATGCCATTTTATGACTTCATTGTACTTGATTTTATTTACATTTTGTGATTTGTTTTCAAGCTTTTCATCGTTCTGCAGAGAGGGGTCCGATCGATTTGTCACTTGTCGATAAGATCGTAGTTGGATCACCAAGTCGTGCAAATCAATGGTTATCTACTCTAGTCCTCTTTTTTGCTTCAGCGCTTCTGCGCCGCTTAACACACTGCACCAACCACGTGCCCTTTCTAAATATCAAATACAGGCACGTAGTGATCTGAACTAAATGCAACCACATAACAATAACCGTGATGCACCAAATGTCTTTGATAAACCTGTTAGCTATATTTGCCAACAATGGGGATACCACACCTTCTGCTCATTAGGCTCAACCCCGCGTAAGACCAGTACACAAGACGTTCATCTGTAAGGTGATGCTGCATCAATGATCTGACAAGGTAGGCCCGAGACTTACATTCGCCAAAAAGCGGAAAAACAATCTTTAAGGAAATATTGACTATGAAACAAATTAATCTCCCTGCCTGACTTAGTGCTGCCTGACATTAAAAAGATTCAAGATTTAGCTTCTAATTGAACTAATGATAGAACTTGCAGGGCTCGAAATTCCAAATCACAGTAAAATGTGGGCTTCCAGCGATTGAACCTTCTATAAGCCGAACATCATGGAAATTAATCATATTATTATCGGCAAGGCTTTTTATGTTTGATGTGTTGGCCTACAGCAAATTGAGTCCCCACAGACAGTACAATACAAGGCAAGATATGGAAGCAACAAGCTATCACTATCAACACCTACACAAATATGATGATCGAAACCCCCCAACTGCAGAACCACCATCCAATCCAATGATCCCCACAAACATAGAAGTCGCCAAAGATGCGTGGTCAAACATCCGAACACGGATCCATGAGCACTGATCATACATCCAAATATATTTCTCGATTGACTCTCAAACATCCAAACATATCCACATGTTTCTCAATGTCCCATTGTCAAACATCCCATACAATATTTCTCAATGACATCCAAACATCCGAACATCCACGTATTTCTCAATGACCCCACGAAACATCTATATGTTTCTCGAGTGACTCAAACATCCGAAACATGACCAAACATCCAAAGATCGATACTTCTACGTTAAGACTACAAATATGTTGATCGAGCATCGAAACATCCGAACATCATTTCTCGATGACTCCCAAACATCCATGATATTTCTACAATGACCTCACAACATCTGCTGAAGCATATTTCTCAATGACTCCACAAACATCTATATATTTCTCAATGACTCCAAACATCCAAACACTGACCAAACGTCCAAACATACTAAAAAGTTAAGACTACAAATATAAGCGATCGAACGCATCCGAATATCATGATCCAAACACGACCAAACATCCGAACGCAGCTTACCTCAATGACTCCAAACATCCAAGACTTCCACATATTTCTCAATGACCCCACAAACATCCACATATTTCTCAATGACTCCAAACATCCAAACATCCACGTACCTGTCGACGACCCCACAAACATCCGCAGAAGATGTTCTCAACGACTCCAAAACCTCTAAACATCCACACATTTCTCAATAACTCCACAAACATCAAAACGATTCGTCCAAACATTTAGAAATGAGACCATTCAAATTGCATCATATGAGTGTCAGAAGGAAAATGTAAATCATTGAGAAGTAAGACAAATAATTATGTTATCCATTTACTCGGCTCGGAGTGGACATCAATTCTAGTTTTCTTTTACTCGGTTCCTCCCGTTCAAAGCGAAGTCCCCTGAAAAATGCGTCAAGTGTGAATTGAAGTTCTCAAGAGACAAAGTGAACTAAAAATACGATATACTGCATGAATTGAAGAAATATTTAGCTTGATAGTTCTCAATGAAACGTCTAATTCTCTTCAAAGATCAAAGAATGGTTGATTCAGTGACCACGCGCTTGCCAAATTCTACAAAAGAGAATCAATATGAAAAAAAAGTTAGAAAACAAATTAAGACATAAATAAATATCTGCAGCATTAAAAAGCTAAAGTAGAACATGGAAATAGATTACCGTGATCCATTTTTTCAAGAATGTCGACGTACTTTCATTCATTAGCTGGTTTTCGGTTCGTTGCGCAACCAATCTTTGCACACATAGAGACATTGCACCGTTCTTGCGAGTCAAAGAGCTTCTGAACGTGTCAAGAACCACGACCTCCCATGCTAAAAGCTGACTCGGAAGCAACCGTAGCAGCCTGGATGCAGCCCGATATGTCACGAGGCATTTCGAGCAGCAACAGGAAATCTTGGAGCATTAAAGCTTCCACTACTCACTTTCAGAATCTCAAAATCAGTCTTCATCCTTTTCCCTTTCCGCTGCAAGAAACCTATCCGATTCACTTGTATCAACTCCCCAACCCTCGTTAAGAAACATATCATACTACACGCTCTGCGTCCACTCCTAAATTTAGCACTTTTTAACGATGGCTTCGAATGAATGTGAAGGCCAAGCTTGAAATTGAACTCGAAGATGCACATCGATGACACAAAGGCGCTGGCAACTGATGATCAACTTGAGAAGCAATTCTTCTCGATCTTATATTCCTGCAAAGCTTTCGTGAACACTTTCTTCCCCCTTATCCCCGCGAGTGAATGTTGTCTCGGATACATCTTTTGAATCACCCGCCCGACATAATGCGATTTAAATCTGTGGGATCAAGAATAATACTTGCATAAAGCATGATGAAATTCATTTTTCTCATGATTCCCCCGATACTTATTGTATTTATTTCTCATTCTTTTTGCCATTCGACCCGACTCTGCATCATCACTACATTCCCGTGATATTCAACACCGTGTAACCACGCCACTAAGTTCATGAAGCACTGACGGAAATTGTATACCAAACTAAATCCGCAATGTAAGTTCACAGTTGGACTCAAAATCCTTTACAAAACGAAATATTATCCCAATCTTCCTACTAGGTAGCCCACCACATGATCAACCAAGAGATCAAATTTAAAATGCGATTCTTAAATCTTCAGTCCTTTCAAAGGCTTTTGCAAGACTCAAAGCTGTATCTAACATCAACAAGTCGAAATTCCATCTAGTAAACATCCACATAATAAACTTCTGCTTCTATCTTTTCCATTTCAACACACCTCTAAACTTTTCAACCGCTCCTGAGATCCCGCTTTATATATCTAATAATTTAACACTAGTAATAATAACAAATCTCTTTAAACCATCGAAACAACAAGATTTATTATGTGTGCTATACACTTGAAGATAAAGATACTTTTCCCCCAAGCAAATTAGTACCCAATTAGAAAATCTTTTCAAATAACCAATAAAGAACATCATTAGAACCTCGTATTACCGTCGCATCGTGCACATTTTCAATCCCCCAACAAGCAAGCATTTTTCCACCCCTTTGCCAATCGCCTCACTCATAGACCTATCGACAAAAATTTAGAATCCTTTTTATGCAATACCCAATCATCATCTATAAAATGATGAATGAGACAATATATAATTAATTTGCTTGCTCTGGGGGAACTAATGAATCAAGTGGTAAGACAAATTCTCTTAGATTTAATGTCTCAAAACCTTTCAATTATTTTTCCAAATAGATATCATAACACACCCTAATAAATTTTAGATGGAATTTGAAAAGATTTAAAAGAAATTGATACTTAAATGCCTAAATCTTCTTTTTTCTTAACAAATGTTGATTAAGCCATCCACAATAATCATATATGTACATGCCTTTCTCTAGTATCAGCTTTGATTAAAACCTCCAAGTAACAACTCAACCGACCTTAACACCAGCAAGTGAGTGTGGTTGTTGTTTTAGTCAAGGTAATGTAGCCCCTATTATTGTATGGATTTTTCAAACAGCCTTTTCACATGTATTTTTCAATCAAGAGGTACCACTTACGCTAGGATCACTCGCATAAGAAAGAATCGCAATAATTGCACCTTTGCTTTTTTTTTCTCCATCTTCAGTTGTATATATTTAGTAAATGTGACCACACAATTGACTGTGGTGTTATTTCTTTCTTTTCTTTCTTAGAACTTCTGCTGTTTGCTAAAGTATGAATCTTCATACTTCAATGGATTATCTTTGAATTACTCCTATGGATACTATCTCGTTTGATCTCGACATTCTATAACCAAAAACAAATAAACTTAGAAGTCGTAAGTAAAAATGTAAATGATAATAACTACTAGGCAAATTTTTCAAAGGACTGGGTTCACAAGACAAATAAGAGATTTAGATGCTATGACATAAATAATGATTAACCAATCCTAACTCTAAATAATCAAGGGATTGAACAGGACTTCATCCCACCAATCTCAAGAGTTATGATATGAAAACCTAATACAAATGAAAGATGCAAGCTATGAATTTACAGATATCACTGAAGCAACAAGAGCATTTAATTTTAACCCAAACACTTAATGGTTTAGGTATATGCAACTCAGCTCCGCAAAATATTTCTCGAGTCGATATCAAGTCATAAAAAAAGGACATGTCAAATCTTAAAGTTTAGTTTCATAGAAAAGGAGATAAGAACAAATATAAACCACAGACATCAAAATTTTAATTAGAAGGTACGTAACACTTGTTTTAAACTTGTGAAATCGACTTAAAATCCAAGAAAAGGAGTAGTACACCAAATACTAATATATAATAAATAAGAATGGAATGTTTAAGAAGTTTGTTGTGAGAAAAAGACTTGTTTAGTATCAAATATATTTATCCTTGTGTTTGATTAGCTTAACTAATTAAGTAGCATAGTAATATCTATAGAGAATTATATAATAGTTCTAACGACTTGTGAGATCGTATGATAAGGTTAATAAGCTAAAAATCTACATCCCACCTAACTATAATGTGTTAAATTTACCTAAATAAGCGTTAATAACATCCAGATTTTCCCTAAAAAAGAAGTTGATTAATCAAAGATGGTTTTTCCAACTAGGTGCTAATTATTGAGGTAATTAATGAAAATATGAGAATAACAAGAAAGTGGATTCTCTCAAGAACGACCAAATCATTTGTGAAAAGACTAAAACAAATACATTTTGTCGTATTACTTAGATACGGGACGTGAATCTCAGTAGTTTATGCAAGATCACTTTCATAGAAATAAAATCGAAATGATGCTGTCCCCTTGTCTTTTTATATGCTAAGAAGAAACTATTTATAGATGAGAAATCTAAGGCTGAGATCTAATCTCTCTAAACAAAAGAAATAAAGATGCTATTGATTTGGAAGAAAATCTTCTTCACTCTGCATCAAATTCTTAATATCATTTTTCTTTTGGGGATTTAGCCCTTCATAGCAACTCAATAGTGCTACCAAATAAAAGCATTTGATCATACCTAAAGCCATCAACAGAAACCACATTGGGGAAATATCAAAATCACATTGCAAGGTGACAACAAACCCTTAAAATTTCACTCGAAATATCCTTATCTTTTGCTTCTTTGTAGCTAGTTCATACTTCACACTGCTATTAACATAATTCTATCCAAAAAAACTATCTCAAATTATAAAAATCCTAACCTTCCTGTCGCGTCCACTTCATCCAAACACAACCAACATAAACTCACAGATTTGCACCTTGGATATTGAAGGCATTATGTAACCCTACCTAAGACAAACAAGAAGTTCTCATTTTTAACAAAATCCTGATCGTAAAAGTTGAGAGCCCACCAAAAATCTCACGCCTCAGGCGTACATTTCCAGAGCATACATGCAGTGACAACAAACACCCACAAGCAACCATAACAATTTAGACAATCCTAGCCCATTACGTGAGTATTTAAGAATATCCAAACCTTGAGCTTAATTAGGAAAGCAGATGCAATATTTATATGACCCTCCCATAGACACAAAGCACGTCAAAAGCTCAATAGATGGAATTACGAATCCAGGCAACACTACAAAAATGGAAGGGGAAGGAGGAGGGGGACACACAAAGGAAGCAATTTTGTCCCGAAACTATCCAAAAAACATAATTCTATCCAAAAACTATCTCAAATTATAAAAATCCAACCTTTCATGTCCGTCCACTTCATCCAAACACAACCAAATAAAACTACCAAAGTGTATTTTTTGTGGGAAAAAAAGGTAAACCGATTTCCTCACTACTCGTAATCTTCACGGAGTAAGTAAACTCGTGCAAGCAAACGTAAATTCACACATGCCTCCCACAAGGGCCACAACCACAATTACACGTTACATTTATATACATATAGCAAGAATAGATAGAAGAGCAACTACAGAGCTACTCGATGATCAATCAAAGAATAGAAGACATCGTAGTCACCGTTGTGGGCCGTGGCGTTGATTGAAGTAATCACCAACATATTAAAGTAAAAGGGGGAAAATCAGATCCATTGATAACAATAGCCTAAGAGTAGAACTTGAACAAAACCATAGAATTTGCAAAAATGGTAAAACAACCGTTTGAGAATCCAAGGCAAATAAATAAAAACAGAACAGCAAAAATCTTGTGGTGCCGCAACCGTTGGAAGAAAGGAAGACGCAAGAGGACACCCACCTGATTCACCGAATACCGGGCCTCAAAGTGGTGGGCCAAGATCGCGGTTAGCCCTTATGACCGGAAGAAAGGGACGGAGTTGAGGACCGAAGGCAAAGGACAAGGAGAGTGAAATCGAGGGTTTATGGAGGTTAGACTGGACAAAGGAACGGAGTCAATGGAGGTCGTTGACAAAGGGAAAGAGGAAGCCAAGCTCCGAGTGGAAGGCACGGGGAGAGGAGGAGGAGCCAAGGCCAAGGGCAGGCGCAGACCGGGCGCAGCGCCAGATGCACGCCGCAGACAGAATCGGACGTGCTCGGGGAGTAGGAGTGAAACGAAAGAGAGGCGCCAGTGCTTTAGGCTCACTGCGTACTCTTGCATTAAAATAACATTTTTTTTTTTTAATTATTTTATGTTACCTGCTGAATTAAAATACATTATCCAAAAGGGAAACGTCTGGACCTATTCTACTGTCACTGTGGTATCGTCCTCTATCCGTAGGTCCGCTCAACTCCGAATCCTACAAAAAGGTAAGATAAAAGACATGTGTGTGTGAAAAATCACCCAATGAGTCTCGTGTGTACTAGTGCTTTATTAAAGAGGTAGAACACACAAAGCTTTTTGAGAAATAGCATATCATTTGTTTATCAGAAATGATTCCAAAACTCTTTAACGAATAATTTATTCAAAACTCAATCATTTTTGAAAAACTGTATTTCAATTTCCAAATCATTGCCCCGGTTTTCAAATCACAGGCACTTCTCCAACAGAAGGTCGGCATGTGTCTAACCACACGCAAGTCCCGCAGTCCTTGCCTTCGACGCCACGTATCCTTGTACTAAGACCGCAGCCTTCAGTACTCAATCGTGCGTCATCAGAATAAGTACACCGCAGCGTACATCTGCCCAGGTATACCGCAACATACTTGTATCCCGTGTATCACAGCATATGCTTTCTACCATAAGCTAGGGGTCCCAATCCTGACATCAATCACCATCGAGGCAGCAAGGGGTTCGAACAATGCCAGGTGTCCAGCCCAGCACATGAACAACCCAAATCACAAGGTGCACATAAGGCATGGCAATTGCCAGGCACTATACGGCTAGCCAGGACGACTTATCTCAATGTCCTGTTGCCCTGTTTGGAGTAAGACAATCCCCAGAACTGGCCTCGTTACTTGGGGTTGTCTACCTCTAACATGAACTAGTACAAAGATCAAAGTCCTTGCTAAGTACTCAACGCTAACAATACCAACCCCATCTGACTGATTAGGTCAGAGGGTTATCTGATCCCGTAGGATTTCAAATCATAACATTTTTTGGGCAAAACACATTTTCCAGAATTTGATCCCTCTGACTCACAAGTCAGATCATCATTCACATAGGCTTCGCAGAGCTAAACAATTCATTCTATGGCACTTCAGGCCAATAAAACAATTTCAGGGATTAAAAGGTTGTTTTTCAAAAGTCAATCTCACCACGAGAGATCATTATCCAAAATCATGTTAAAATGGGATAAAGAGTTCTGTTCACACATCAAAACATATTTCCAAGAGTATTCGGGTCGTATTCCTCGTACCCGATTACGAAAATCATTTTCCAAGGGCATCCGGGTCATTTCACCCATACCCGATTCCAAAAAGACTTTTTGAGGACATTCGGGTCATTTTACCCTTACCCGATTTGAAAAATATTCACAAAAGTTCCAACAAGGGTATTTCGGTCATTTTTCGTATACCCGATTCCAAAAGTTTCCGTAAAACATTCCAATAAGGACATTTAGATCATTTTTTAAAGACTCGATTCCAAAATGAACTTATTTCAAGAAGTCCAGAATTCTAATTCCAAAAGAGGATATAATTCAAAGATTCTAAATAAAATTTCATAAAATGTTCCAATAAGGGCATTCCAGTTAATTTATGAATATCCGATTCCAAAATTTACCATTTTCTGAAAATCCCAAATATTTAATCCAAAAATGACTAAATTCACAAAAATCATACTTTAATTATCCAGTAAGGTTTCCAAGCCAATTATAATATTCAATCGAACTCAAAATGGCATAAAAATAATTCTTACTCAGATATACCTTAAACATATTTAGGGATTTCCAAAATGGTATATAACATAGCATTTCATGGAAAAATGAAGCACACTAGCTTTAGAAGGAGTTTCAGAAATCCAAGGGACTCACCTCGTATCCTAAACAATCATTTCCGTTCACTGCCGTTTACCCTTCCTTTCTATCGTTTTCGATGTTTCGTTGGCCGTTTACCGCTAAACCCACACCAAACATTGTTGTTGGATCAATTCGTGTTTGA
This sequence comes from Voacanga thouarsii, assembly GCA_026120185.1. Taxonomy (NCBI): domain Eukaryota; kingdom Viridiplantae; phylum Streptophyta; class Magnoliopsida; order Gentianales; family Apocynaceae; genus Voacanga; species Voacanga thouarsii. Next base: position 9,526 of record JANUWF010002513.1, read on the forward strand.
CCGAAAAATTGCCGACGGGTGGCCGACGTCTAGCCGACGTGCCCAACGGTTAGCCGACGTTCAACCGACGTTTAGCCGACGGGGGCCGACAGTTAGCCGACGTCTAAAGAAAACGTTCAACTTTCGTTTACGTCATTTTTCCGTCGTTTATTCGATTTGTTCATTTTCCTTTTTCCACATCCTTTCTCCCTTCATGAACAAGGGATTTACTTCATGTTTCCCCAATTATTTGTCCAAAATCACATGATTAACCTTTCTTAAATTCGTCCATGTCTTAAACAAAATTCTGAGATTTTGCTGTTTCGACATGTGATTTTGTTTTGGACATAACTTTCAATCCACAACTCTGTTTTGGCTCTATGATATACCAAAACGACCGTAAAACTATTAACTTTAATTATGTACAGGGCCTTTTTAGTGTTCTGATTCCAGTGACACTCTACTGGGAAATAAACAGCCCCAGTAATTTCTGCTTTTTAATTTATTTCCATAAAACAACTTCACCTACTTGTGCTTCTTGATTCATAGCACCCATCCAGCCCTTAATCCATTTCGTTTGCCTTCAAACAACCTTACTTCTTCAGGTTTTCAGGTCCAATAAAGTCAATAAGTCCTTATACAAATAACATATAACTAGCATCAACATTTAAAAATAATCATAATCCATTTCCTTTTAATGTTTAACTCATTTTTATCCCAACTCTTCCATCTTTCTTCTCAACCATGAACAACCCTTTAATTCACCAATCAAATTCCCTTAATCTCCATACAAAACAGGGTCTAAGGGTCCTTTATTCATCCGGCACACACACACTTGTACACACAAAATTTCACATAGTGCACAATAATCACTTTAATCTTCACAAATTTCATGTTTTCATGTTAATATTCATATCAAAAAGATCACCGTAATAAAATCTACAACTTTAATTCTTGAAGTATAGGGTTTTATCTTGTATATGAGGTGTTTTGGCCCAAATTTGCTCCAAGAATCTCCAACTCTCCAAGAACCTTAGTTTTTCTCTCTCCTCTTCCAATTTTTCTTGATTTTCCTTTCTTTTTTCTTCCTTATTTCTTCCTTTCTTCTTCTTTTATGGTCTTGGCTGGTTTCTCTAGCTCTCCACTGCCATTCTTGGTCAAAATAATGACCAATGAGATTTCACTTCATTTAATGGATGGTGGCTACTTTACACATGTCACATTTTCACTCGTTCCCTCATTTTTCTTAATTTTTGTGCAAAACTTATTTGAGAAGCCTTGCATACATGAATATTTCACACATCCTCTCATTATTTGACACTTGTCCTTGGTCACCAATCACAAAAAGCCACACATCTCATTTTCAACTGCAGTTTCCTATTTCCTTCAGAAATGACCAAAATCGGGTCCAAAATGAAAAAATATTTTATTTTGCTATCTAACTCCAAAAATTCCACTAAATCCATTGGTAACACTTAAAATTTTCAATTCCTTATTTACTTAGTCAAATTTGCGGTCAAAGTTGTGGGCGTGGTCAAAATAACGAAAATGCCCCTGATCCCCGAGGTAGTATGATTCGCACCAAAACGTGCGCTTCATTGCACTAATCAATTTCTCTTTTTAGAGTACCCTTAAATTCTTATTTTGTTCATAATAATAGCTTTTCAAAAATTTAGGGTACGAGTAGAACAAATCCAATAATTACATTCAGGTCCCGACAAAGTTTTATTTCATCAAAGTATTCGTCTCAATACACCGATCAACTTTTGTTCTGGCCATTGATATAAATTTTCATCCCATTACAAATAGTAGCCAACCGAAAGTAAAAAAGTGAGGTGTTACATTGTCTATCACTCTTGAAACTTTTTTGGATAGCAAGTCTCTAGGATTGAACTACTGAGAACTATTAAGCGTCATTTCCATTACCAAACTACATGCAGCTCTTTATGATAAAAATTTATGATGAAGGCAGGATGTGCCTGGCCCAAGATTTCTAGCCTTAGGCAAATACCAGCACTGCACACCCAGAGGCAAGACCAGCTCACACGGCCCAAAATCGATGGGCCAAATTACATGCCATTGCTAGTAACGTCTTACCAAACTATCAAGGCCTTATCTCAAATTTCTTTTATTTCTTGACATCTAATCTAAGGCATAATTAATTTTTATAATACAAAAATAACTAATTCTTGTCAAAACTTTTAACTTTCAATAAATAAAAACATTAGAATAATAACATATACTTTATTGTCTTCTAAGAATAATTGGTCGGAGTCAAGACGAGAGAAGCAATAATGGGAACGTGTTCTTATCTTCTTTGATCAGGTCACTCGTCGAAAAATATGGTGCTAATCTTTATTGACAATGCAGTACAAATAACACTCAAGAACATTACGTAGCTTCACAGTTCGAAATAACAAAATCCTGCTGATGGCATTATTTCTCAAGAAATGAGCTATTCACAATTTTCATCCTTGAGCAGGTAAGTTAGAAATTAGTCTTCACGTAGTTGTTGAAGAAACTTTCATCCTTCAGCCCCCTTTCTGTCTTTAAATTTTATTTTAATAAACCCTTCTTGCTTCTCTAACCAATCTGTCTCTAAATATCTCTCGTAGAAAATAAAAACACAAACATAAAAAGAATTAAATATTTAATATTATTTGTTATTAAGTACATATTTTTAAATAAGTAATTAATTAATTAATTTTAAATATTTAATTAAATAATCAAAACAAGACCTAAGATTTTATTTGCATTTACTAAAAAAAAAGTAAAAAAGTCTCCATTGGAAAAATATTATTGGTATTACCAACTAGTTGTTGGTGGTATAAGCTTTTGAGACCATTTGAGTCCCCATTTAGTCCAAATTAACGTCACCATATAAGAAAAACCCGCTTAGTTTTGTGGCACAATATATATTGCAAAAAGAAAGAGGTTGGTGTAGTTGAAGACTGGAGTGGCACGAGTTTTTGCAATCTTTGCAGTGGGTTGCTGTTGCGAAGCAGTATTTTGGGTCCATAAGTAATTTCAGTTAACGAATTTATGGTTTTATTTTGCTCCAATGATATGAAATGCATGTTTACCAATTATTTCCCTTTCTTAACCTACTTTTGTACTATTTTTAAATGTATTTGACCAAGACAAATTACACAATTGAAAATTTCTTATTACCTGTTGACCAAATACTTACTGTCTACGTCACCTCATGCATGAAGGTGTTCATCGTCTTGTTTGATCTGGTCTTTTATCATTCATCAGCGAAGGCTATCCATATTGATCAGGTCTTTCTTACGAATGTGGCTAGAAAAATTACTGGTTCCTATATACAATAAAGATTAGCAAATGTGTAGGATTAAGATAGATTTTAAGTGGAGTTATAGAGAAAAAATATAATGCATTATAAATATACGATAATTTTTAAAAATAAAATTAATTAAATTAGAATTTTCTCAAATTAAAATAATAGTGAATTAGGATGAATTTTCTTTTTCATTTACATCCTTAGAGTATGGAATGCACCGAAGTCGTAGGGCATGAGGGGATTATTAGTGCGGCGAACATTTTGTAGGAAGACTCCGCTCAGCCGATTTGCTTTTCGCCAACTTTTTACTAAGCTAAAGCTATAGTTAAGAAAACAATAAAGAAAAAGATTTATTTTTTTATGGTAGTAGCTTAGTGATCTACGAAGAGTAAGTAAATAATTAAATTGTTCACAATGTGTGTACTCAAATCAGCTTCTAGTTGACTAGTATTCTTTATCACCACATTGACTTGTGCTTTAAAATTTGATCCTTATTTGACTTTGGACTTTTTACACGGATAGTCCTTAACCTAATACCCAACCTAACCACAATTCCAACAAGGTAATTTACTTTTGAATTCTTTTTTGCCTTGCCTTTTGTCTTATTTATGTTTTTGAGATTAAATTAACTCACACATTCCTCTGATTATTACTCTTCTTCCTAATAGTCACCACATGGACATTAGACTCCGCAGGTACAATATGACAATTCTTCCTATATTACTCTTCAATGGATATTGATTTCATCAGATCGTTTAGAAAAATTTTCTCAGTCTTGTGTTTGAGAGACATACCAAAATCCTCCCAAGGCTTAGAAAATTTCCCTATCACTATCATCACTTAAAACTTCTCAGAAAGTTCCATATCCGCTTCATGAAGAGAGTGAATAAGCAGTTGTAGCTCTTGAGTTTGTTTAGTCACAGACTTGCCCTCAATCATCTGAAATTTCAGGAATTTAGAGACAAATACCTTTCCAGACCTTGATCTTTGGTATTATATTTCCTATCCAATACATCCTATAGCATCTTTGTTGTGTAGGACTCAAAATAGTAGATATCAAAGAGAGTATTTATCAAGGCTGACAGTATTGCCCCTCTGCCTATATTGTTCGGTTCATCCCATGTAGCAATCTTAGCTACTCTAAGACGCCTATTAGTTGGTATAGGCATATCTACCTGCACTGCAGACAATAAGCCTCTCATGGTTAACCAAATTTTCATGTGTTGTTGCCAACGCTTGAAATTCTGCCCTGGACCAAATTTGTTCGGCAGACCATTTAAGTCAACCAAAGGCTTATACGCAGCTGAAGCAGTACCTGACAAACTGGCCATTGCACAAAAATAGATAATTGTAGAATAACTTCATAAAGATTGTTAGAAAATTGGGTTCCAACGAGCATAGACAGGTAATTCAACTGAATTGAATAAGCACCGCCTATACTCGACCAGAGCTCTAACAAACACAATTATCAAATATTAATAAAGCCGATAAGGCCAAACAGTCTAAGCACAAAGAAATCAGACTAAATTCAAAATAGAAAAGATAAAAGAAATCAGACTAAATTCAAAATAGAAAAGATAAGTCAGTAATGGACCTGAGAGACTTACACGTGAAACAGGAGCACACACAGGCACTATTCCACCAGAAAGGACCCAATGCCAGCTCTCTTCTAGAGAGGTGCGACGCAACTAAAAGAAATGCTGATCGAATCAGCAGTTCAATACTGGTTTGGCTTCAAGAAGTTATTCGCCCCATTTCGGTGCCATGGGTACAGTCACTCTCCTTGTAGGATCAGACGGTCTCAGATCGTCGTCGATGCACACCAACTGCAATCACCTCGAAAATATCCTCAATTCACTGGTCCCTTTTCTATATAAAAGCTTCCATACTCCTCAATTTTTCTTATGTGGGACTCATGTCTAACATGAGTTCCCAAATGGTTAAACACACAATTTTAATGACGTTTAATTATGAATTCCCACTATGAAAATGGCTTTTACCATAATCAAAACAATCTCTAACATGTTAAGAACAACTCCCGTTAATTGTTTTAGGCTAACTAATTACGAATTAAAAATTGTTAACTCTCAAAGTAACCATTTTCAACAAGTTTCCTCTTTAAAGGTCTCAATAAGCCCGAAAACACGACAAACCCTCTTGGATCAGCTGTAACTGCGGTTAATGTCGATAAACTAGCAGGTCTCAACACCTTTGGGATTTCGTTGGCTCGTATTGACTTTGCTCCGTATGGTCTAAACCCACCCCATACGCACCCGCGTGCAACTGAAGTCATCGTTGTCTTGGAACGCACCCTTTATGTTGGCTTTGTTACTTCTAATCCAGGAATAATAAGAAGAGTCGTCTTTTTACCAAGACCTTATATCCCGGAGACGTTTTCGTGTTTCCTAAGGGTCTCATTCACTTTCAATTTAATACTGAACATTATCCAGCTATCGCATTTGCTAGTCTGAGTAGCCAAAATCCAGAAGTCATCACCATTGCGAATGCTATGTTTGGTTCAAATCCTCCAATCTCTGCTGATGTTCTTACCAAAGCCTTCCAAGTCGACAAGAACGTCATAACCTATCTTCAATCACAATTTTGGTGGGATAACTACTAGCCATGCTTTCCATTTCTAGAACTGATAAAATATATGTTTTATTATAAATAAATGTCTTTGCTCTAAATAACATATATTTTGCATTAATCCGACAGTGATTGGGTCGACGTTGTAACCATGTACTTAACGGGTTATCAATGGCAATTTTGGCACTCTTTTGTAATGAACCTCAGCAGTAATCTAATGCTCCTTCCATTTTTAAACAACCATAACTATTGTACAAACCACACTAAAAGCTCTTAAATTTATTGAGTTTTTAGATAAAACAGAATGAATTATCTTCAATGAAAATTGAAAAATCATTTTGAAATTTGAAAATTAATTAATATATATTACATTGTTTAGTGGAGTAATAAATAAAAAGGATATAATTAAAAAAAACAGAAAATATATTCTTCATTACACAAAATGATAGATAACTTGTCACGCTCCGTACCCCAGATTCGGGAGCGCGATTATGGACCCGGCAGTACCTGCGGTCAACTACTTGGCCGTCGACCTCGTTAGGCTAAAATGGATATCCCAAGGTGACAATGGGTACTTAATTCTATCCTTATATACCATTCACATTTCTCATTCCAATCCCATGTGGGATTGAGGTATCACATAACTTGAGATATCAAAAGTTGCCAAAAGTGATAATTATTTGGAAATGAAAGGAGTATTGTGAAAGAAGAAGAAACAAGCATCCCATTTAGTCCAAATTAACGCGTACCATACAAGAAAAACCTTTTTAGTTGATGAAGTAATATATATTTGCCATTAAAACATTGAAATATTATGAAATTTTGAAGAAATTTCGTTGGTTTAAAATTTTATTCCCATAATCAAAGTGTCACGGAAAACAACAATAATAGGAGAAATTAGAAGGATGAAAAATTAAAGAAACACATACAACATGACCTACGTTTATGGGTAGGTAAAGGGATTTTTTTTTTTAATAAAAAATATTTACAAAGAGGTTTCAATGGTAAATTCCAAATTTTCATATTTTTAGAATAACCCAAAATATAAGGCACCTTACCACCACATCCTTAAAAAAAAATTAAAAATAAAAAAAAATCTTTCGTGTCGAATTTCTAAAATATCGAATTGGATCATAATTCGAATTTATCCACAATAATTCAAGGAAATGAACGTAAAGGTTTTGACAAAATCAAATTAGAAATTTATAAATACTTAAAATATTTTATTAAATAAATCTTTAGTCTCAATAAAATAACTTATTACTTAAATGAACGTAATTAATATTTAATGATTGTTATTGAAATTAAATATTTAACATAATAACTTGAAATGGGCATTTATGAAAGGTTAAGAGTATTGAGTCCTGGAAATTAAAAGTTTTAAAATTCAAAATGCAAAAACTATTTTGATGATCAAACGGATGGCATTCACTACTAGAAAAAAGGGCTTTAATGACGCTAAAAAGCGTCGTTAAATATATCTATAGTGACGCTTTTGTGCTCCTGACGCTTTCAAAGAGCGTCGTGCGTATGGCCGTCACAATAGGTTCCGTGACGCTATTTAGTGTCATCAAATATCATCTGTTGTGACGGAAAAAAGCGTCATAATAGGTATTTTAAGTGACGCAAAAATTTGTCAGTAAACTCATGTTATTATGACAACACTTTAAGTTACAATAGGTTGGTTTCTATTACATATTTATATGTCAGTAAAAGATCGTTAATATGACACTGTTATTGGTCACAAAACATTTTTTGAATAACGAAATTTGACGTCATTAAAAATTGGAAAATATGTCACACTTATACCGTCATAATAAAGCTCTTGAATGACGGGTTTGTGTGTCAGGAAAATAGAGTTAAAATGACAAAATAAGGCGTCACTATAGACTTCTATCATGACGGATTTTAGCGTCATTAAATCTTAATAGTATGACAAAAAAAAGTGTCACCATAGACTTCTGTAATAACGTATTTTTACTGTCATGAAACCTTTATAGTATGACAAAAAAAACGTCACCATAAAATTCTGTAATGACGTATTTTTAGTGTCATGAAACCTTTGAAGTATAACAAAAATAAGCGTCACCATAGATTAGCCATCTGAATAAATAAATTAAATACTTCACTAAAAATCCAAAAAAATATTTTTTTGTCCCTGTCGTATATATATTATATATATAATAATAACACACAATTATTAAATAGACATCATTAAAAAGTCAACGCAATCAAAAGTAACCCATATTAAAGAGTAATCCTATAAATTTCATAACATTCAAAAATTGTCCAAACATAAGTACTAAGTATTTAGATACATGGATAAAGCCAAGTATTAGCCCTCGAAAAAAACATAGTAGCATTAGTTTATCTTGTCCCACAAAAGTAGATCATTTGACCAAGCATTAGGCCTTCCAAATAAACATAGTAGCAATAATATGTTTTCCATAAAGCCAAGCATTAGGCCTTCCAAATAGCTTGGACACTCGGAATACGTATTTAATTCGCTTCGCGGATCTTCACCTACAATAATATAGAATGAATTTAGTAAAAATATTATAAAATATTCTTAGAAGGAAAAAAATTAAATTAATTAACAATGTAAGAGATTAGATAATTACCAAGTGTCGTGGCCAAGCGATTCCTATTCCAATGGAATCTCCAATAGTCTGAATAAAATCTACTGGTCTCAACAATTTCTCGTCCCTATGAAACGGGACTAGAACCATTACTTCACACCAGTCCTCACCCAACAGTACACCCCCAACTTCATGGGATGGGTCCACACTTTGAATAAAACCTTTGGCAACTATTTTGGATGTATCCAACATGCTTAAAAGTGACACATAGGCATGAACCTACAAGATATATTTTTATTCGAGTTAAAAGTGAATTAGGAAAACAAGCCAAATCGCTCATGCTCACTAGCTAAAGGAAGGTAGACTTAGATGCTTAAAATGCTATATAATACTCAAAAAAGCCAAAAGATTGCATAATAGACATCATATCCAATCTTTATGCCAAAGCCAAAAGATTGCACAATAGAAATATTAGACATATCATGAATAATACGGTAGAACAATTAAATAGGACATCAACCTATATATATGCATACTTTGCTATAAATACAAACAAGTAGCACAACCATGATATTGTAATATTTTGTATACCCTCAATGTGGTGGTGTTACTGTTAGAACCCATTGAGGGAACTCTTGAAACAAGCGGGGATGAACAATCTCTCCGAGACACTAACATAGCACGTATCTCGGCAAGCTCTTTTGCTTGTTCACTCAACCGTGCTTTCATGCTTGTAAGTTCTTCTCTTTGCTCTTGAATAATACGAAAAGAAGTGGTACGACTTGGAATTTCACCCCACACATCCGAAGGGTGAACACCGATGCCAAACATGCGGACCCTGCCATATCTATCCGGTCCAACAACTTGGGAGAAGATATCATTTGGACCAAGTCTATCTTCCGAGCCGGGGGGAGTTGTGAACTCCTTTCATCCATTTCATTCTTTAAGATGAATAAGCAATCACAAAAGTTAGTCTCGTATTGTGACAATTTATAGTAATATTTAGTGTAAGCAACAAAACGGAGTACATATACTTCAAGAATGCATAATATTGGGAAAAAGTCATAGAATCTCAAATCTACATATTAAGGCACATTGAAGCGAGGTTATGACTCAAGTTTTCAACCTCCTCAAGATTTCAGCTATTGTGACACCTAGCTCCAAGTTGTCATACATATCAGAGACATACAAGACAATAAAACCAAATAATGGCTGAAAATACACATATATGCGAGCTGTCCTACCCTCAAGTTGAACATATGCCAATTGATCCCAGCAAAACAGGAGAATTAATTAACATGTTATTTGCAAAATTGCTGCACCGACAAGTGAGACCTAAGATTCTCGTATTCATAGGCTAACGAGGAGGTTAGCCCTTTCTATGGGGTGGGACTTCAATAGGGATTCGATTCCTCCTCTCCCGAGTGCCTGAACGCGCTATTTAACTTCTCAGGTGGGTCAAATGGCATTCCGCTACTGACCTAATCGACTGTTAAGCCTACGGACTTTTATCCATCAGACATGAATGAAAGGGGATGACACCACTCTAATGATTGGAAAAATCCTTAAGGAAAGGTTATTTAATATAATATAATAATATAGGATAGGCAAGTCGGGTCTCTCAAGTTAATATCCGAAGTTTTCGTATATGGTATGGGAAGGCCGCTCTTAGAACTCACATTCCTATCATAGGGAAGTCGGTGTGCTTCCAACCAAATCCCTAGAAGTTCACACTGACTTCATGTCAGCAATCCCCATTCGACAAAGGAAAGGCCTTTACCTCTTCCAAATGCTATTAGAAGTTCCATCCTTGGATAGATTCTCCCTAACTCTAGCTCAAAGGAGCGACCTTCTTCTATAGAAAAGGCGGGGCATTCTTTTGGAAGCGTAGGTACCAATTCCTCATCTCTGCTCCAAGGCCATTAGCAGACGCAGTTGCGGCTTCTTTTGATAATGAAAATACTCCCTCTTTATATACGAAATTTATCTTTAGGTTGGAATGAAATGAAGGTAAGCCGCTTCACCTCTGTCTGCCTATCCCCCCTTTTTTCTTCCTTTGTTGCCTATACTATTCTAATATAAAACTTTCTTATTTCCTTTCTAACTGTACTACTTGTGAGTAAGGGACTCTTTGAAGCAAGAAGACGGATATGCCTTAGCCTAGGAGCCCGGAGAAAGGTAGCTAGAATATATTCTATTAAGATAAGAGTGAAAGGCAGGCATCCGAAACATATCTGGAACTTTGCACACTTAGAACCAGCCTTCTCACCTTATCCGAGGGTACAGAATTGGCATATAAACCCACATTTGAATTCCCACCCATAGCCGAATCCAGGGAAGCGCCTGAGTACGTATCAGTAGACGCTTCAACCGACACGTATGCTTACACAAGGGGTCGAGACAGCGGATTCGCAAAAGAAAAAATATCCAACATCTGACTAGCCGACAGTCCCTTTTTTTCTTTATTCTTTTTGCTATAACACTCATATTCTGCTCTTTCAAAAGAAAGCGGAGCCCTAAACCGATACCCGAAGAAGTCCCCCTCTTCTAGAAAGATTGTTCGCACAGCGAGAGCCCGATGCGGCAAATCCGGTGTTATTAGGTTATGAAGTTATCCTTTTTAGATTTAATAATAAACTAGCTCTAAGACGAGTACGGCCCCTGCCCCTCATTCCATGGTTAGTTTAGGTAGCAGCGCCTTTGACTTAGGGGTTGGTGTCTTTCCACCATTCCATTCTAAAGGAGAGTTTCGAGATCTAAAGGCGAGTGCCTCCTTTCCTCTCTGAGGGGCTTGGTTACCTAGGTTCTCTTCTGGCGGGTCTTGCTTCCGAAGAAGCTCTATTGACTGGTTATGGAGACCCCGTTTGATTGCTTGGTTGGTCCAATCTCGATGCCCCCTCAAAGCAATTAATACTTTAAAAGCGTGGGGGTTACCAAAAGGAATTCATGCCTTGATTGCGGGTGGGGATGCTCTCGAATTTCTTCTATGTCTTTCTTCTTTCTTTGAGCAAGTGCCCCTAGAAGCCCTCAGATGGTCGAGGGATTATCAGGCTAGCTTCACACGGCAAGGACTGATCGTAGTTGTGGTTTCGCGGGAAAGTTCAGTTATCCTACGAGAATTAGGCTTTAGTATTGAATTGATGCCCTGAAATGTATACTAATAAGGTTGCGTGTGGTCTACCTATGGGAATTACGAGTACTTCCTTTCCATCTGTTTCGGGTTTGGGTTTAAAGAAGGGCATTTCCCTCTAACCGGACATAAAAATCAGATAAGTCGACTCTACCGCAGCCCTCGAACTCTAAGTTCTATAACCTCGTCTGAAAGAACCCTTTCCAAGAGAAATTGAAATAAAGAAGGAAGCAAGTAGGGCACAGGCATCTTCTTCTTTCTATATTCTATTTCTAATAGCTAATGCGAGGGCTTGACATATTATGGAAAGCGAGGGAATAAGCCTCAAGGTGCTTTCACTCCATCAACTGAGAAAAGGATCTTCCCTTCTATCGCCAGTAACTGATTCTCCTTTAGAGGGGTTGCAAGCTCGGGTTTAGTTGACATCGTTGAGGTTGAAATCCAGCTAAGGGTGATAAGCCGGAGGAAGGTGAGTATGACCACGACCTGGAACCCAATCTATGCCTAGGTAACTTTCTCGAATATTCTATAAGTGATAATCGCCGATGGGGACT